>LPNX010390357.1:4011-106757 GCA_001517045.1 Pseudotsuga menziesii
ACTTTGTAAAAAAATCACTTTTTACCTTACTTACTTTAGGGATTCGATGGAGGCAATTTAGAAAGTAAAACCTAACTGTTTTTGAGGAGGATAGCTATTTAGGAGAGTTGGAAAGACATTGTAAAGGTTCTAATTTTTCTGGAGCATCAGGAGGTCTGTGGGCTATCATACTTTCAGGCTTATTCAAAGATAAGTGTTGTGACTCTCTTGTACATTCACTGATGAAACTATGGATATATGACTCTTTACCCTACTTTCTGTCTGTGTTGGCTTTACTGTGAGTTTGTTTAGCTTCTTAATTGACATTTTCAGTGCTGGTTAATGTGTGTTTTCTAGCAGTGCTTGTCCATTATGTGTAAACTTCAATACAGGCTTTTTGTTAGACTTTTATGATATATATGCATCTTTATCAGTGATTGTGTTTGATTCAGTTGTTGCTTATCTGATGAATGTATTCCCTATATGCTCTTGATGTTTATGACCAAAAAATTTAAAACAAAAACCCTAAACCCTAGTTTGAATTGAATTTACTCTTGAGATTGTGTTAGCATGTTTCCCTAGCCTTAGAAACAGTTTCTGACACAAACACTAGTTTTAGAAAGAAGGCAGAAAATAAATGATGTTGTTAATTTCAATTGTGGAGAAAGCGATTACTCACATAATTAATAATAAAGTACAAAATAAAAATAAAAAATAATGTACAAAAACTAATAACATGCTCATTAGACTAAGTTTCATCATTGCATTACTAACCCAATTAATAATTGCATTGTGATTATTATTGTAAACTTTCGAAGCCTAGAGCTTCTTTGTATTTTAGTTATTAGATCATTCAATTCAAGTTTTTTTTAAATTCCATTTTGAAAGTTGTGGTTTAGAATCATTAATGACCATTGTGGTGAATCTTCTATGTTAGATAACCTTATCCACTCAAGCATGTAGCGATCAAGAAAAAGAAAGAATCAACAATATATTTAGGTTTGCATTTGGAACTTGAGGCATAGAGGTTTTCAAAAGGTGCTAAACACAAATTTAATCCTTGCCTCAAAGATTTTTTTAATTATTTATTTCATTGTGAGGAAGTAATCACCGAGCCAGTAGGAACTACAACTAATAATTTCCAACCTACCTATGAATAACAGAGTGACAAGCTCACTAATTATATTGTAACCTTCACTTAGACCAAAAAATTTCCATGTTGTTGAACATTTGTTGTTTGATTAACATGATTTAGTATTAAATTCGTGACCTTCTAAAGTCCCAAAGGACTAGATGGGATTGGATGAACCATGTTGCCTACATGTTGTATAAAATAATTATATGTGTGCTAGTTTTTTATCAAATCTAATTAGCTTAATTAGGATATTTTTTTGAAAGAATAACAAGTACAACAAGATGCATAAGATATAACAGATACACAAGACACACAGATTTTCATCGAGGAAACCATAAAGGAGAAAACCCCACAAACTTCCGTATAATAGTACAGTCACAAAGGTTGTGTCATAAGATATCAAACCCAATAATAATAAGTATCCAATAGTTATCTATCTCTCCTCACTTCTCTCTCTCTCTCTCTCTCTCTCTCTCTCTCTCTCTCTCTCTCTCTCTCTCTCTCTCATGCAAACGTGAGTGAGGTGAGGTGTGTAGAAATGAGGGAGAGTGCCTCCCTATTTATACTCTTCAAGTGACTGACCATTTACATGACTGGGGCCAACTTGAAGTTTCCCTAACAAGGTCGAATTCTCCTAGAGAGACTCCAGATACACATTACATGATGTTACACTGGGGACTATTGCCTCGACTTACAATAGAGGTCGTACCTCAAGGTCTAGACACAATAAAGACATCCCGCAAGGAAGTAAACACATCTCCAATGGGGGTACAACAACATGCAATGATAATATACATCGGAATACCTTATGAAGTTAATACATCAACACTCCCTCTTAACTAGGAAGGTATCCTCTCTCTTCCACAATCATCAACACATCTGGTCAAGTATTCATCGCAGGGTTATCATCATGGAGCCATAGAATCATCATCATAGCTACTGCCATCATCTTCTTATTATCGATCATTGAATGGTACTATCTATCATTGAAAGTTTCTACAAATCCAACCCTTTTTCATGATAGGTGTAGGCCTAGTCCTCATCCAGGTCTTCATCACATCTCTAGCAAGCCATCACGTAGGAACTATCCAAGACCTTCTTTACATTGTCATGAAAATAACCTGCATCTCCTACCTTTATCTCGTCGTATGCAGATCATCTCTTTTGTCCTGAAAAAATCAAAATAGAACATAACACAGCTCAGATGCAAACCACATGCGTTCTCTCACCATATAAGTAAGCCAAGATCTTTTCATGTCATTAAGACAACCTGCAGCTTCTAGTATGCGAGAATCTCCTAGGAGCACACGCAGTGCATTACGTCTCTGTACATTCAACTTGTGTTCTACCAGCAAAGGCGAACCTCCTAGGTGCACCTCACGTACTTCGTGACCTTATCATCTCAACATGGGAACACACAAATATATAGAATATATCTAAGGATTGATTACAACCAAACAACCTGCTACATCAGGACTTTTACGTTCTAGGACAACCTCAAGGACTTATTACATCTGAACAACCTACGTCCAGGATCTTTTCCGTTCAGATAACCTTCGGAGTGTATTACATCCGAGTAATCTGCGTACCATGCCAGGTCTCTTTTTACACTCGGACAACCCACAAAACTTATTACATTCGAGTAACCTACGTACCACGCCAGGGCTCGTATTTACACTCGAACAACCTGTCTCTGGACTAATTACATCCAAGGATAACCTGCGAGATTCGCTAGGGATGATTACATCAAAGGAAAACCTACATGACTGATTACGTCTGAGCATCCTGCTTCACTAGTATTTTTCCCATTCAGACAACCTGTCTCATTTCCCATGTGAGATATTATGCATCCACTATTTCTAGCATAGAAACATATCAGACTGATTACATCCAAGGAGAACCTATGAGCTTCGCTAGGACTTATTACATCCAAGGACAACCTACAGGACTAATTATGTCTTAGCAACCTACGATCTTTGCCATTACCTTATGCCCAGACAACCTGTCTCTCTAGCTATGCTAGAACACATCATTCCCTCTTTCGAGGGGTCTCGTTTTGGATCAGACCAGGTCTTTCTCTCTAGTACTCAAACTTCACTATGGCTAGAGGCTTGGTCAACACATTGGCTATCTGCTCATCCATTACCACATACTAGAGCTTCAATTCTCATCTCTGCACCATATCCCTAATATAGTGGAACTTGATCTCAATGTGCTTTGACTTGTCAAAGAACACAGGGTTTTTTGATAGCTCCATGTAACTCTGATTATCGTAGAATATACAAGTCACATCCAACTGCATATCAAACAAGTCATACAGTAGCTTTCGTAACCACATTGCCTCGTAACTAGCAGAGTAAGCAACAACATACTCTGCCTCGGTTGTACTCAACGCCATGCATGATTGCTTCTTGTTGAACTAGGAGATCATGGCAGATCCCAAACTAAAGCAGCAACCTGAAGTCCTCTTCCAGTCAGTGGCGCTACCTTCCCAATCCGAATCAACATAACTGTGTAGGTTAATCTTCAGTTTCGCATCATACTTGAGCCCATAATCCACTGTACCTTTTAGGTACCTCGATACATGATTTGCAGCTATCAAGTGAACATGTCTCAGATCCATTAGGAACTGGCTCAGGGTGTTCATCGCAAAGCATATGTATGGCCTTGTATTCGTCAGGTACATCAATGAGCCAATCATCTGACGATACATCGTGGCATCAATTGACTCAGATGAAGCATCACTCAAAAGCTTCATGTTAGATGCCATAGGTGTGGTTATTTCCTTGCAGTCCAACATTTTGAATCTCTTTAGAATCTCCACTGCATACTTTCCTTGAAAAGGGAAGATCCCATCTGTACTCTGCCACACCTCCATGCCTAAGAAGTAGTGGATCATACCTAACTCTTTCATTTCAAACTTTGTAGCAAGTCTCCTCCTTGCATATTTAATGAGTTCCTCTTTGCTTGTTAGGAACAGGTCATTGACATATAGCAGGAGCATCACTAGTCTTTTGTATTCAATCTTGAAGTAAAGTTTGGAATCTTATTTACTCTTGGTAAATCCTAAGCTCATAAGGAAGCTATCTATCCTGTCGTACCATGTCCTCGGTGCACGTTTCAACCCATACAAGGCCTTCTTCAATTTGCACACATGGGTCTTCGTGTCATGTGTCTCGAATCCCAGTGGTTGTTCAACGTACACTTCCTCCTTGACTACACAATTCAAGAAAATTGTCTTAACATCCATTTGGTGTATTTTCCATTTCATAATTGTTGTCGATGCAAGTATGGTCCTAATGGAAGTGTACCTCGCCACGGGTGCAAATGTCTCTTTGTAGTTTATGCCTTCTTTTTGCGAGAAACCTCATGCTACAAACCTTTCCTTGTATTTCTTGATGATTCCACCTACAACATGCTTGATCTTGTAGATCCGATTCAAAGTCATGAAAAACTTCTTTTCCGGTCTCCGAACTATCTCCTAAACATCATTCTTCATGATTGACTGATATTTCTCAATCATAGCATCTTTCCATTCTTTCTTTTATGCAGCCTCTTCATAGGTGAAAGGTTATTTGTCAATGATGTCACATAGCATGGCCACATATCTATTGTATGGATTTTCCCTTTTTCTTTCTCTATATATTCTTTCTGGAACTCCATACCTTTATGCTTCTCATATGAGTTCCTGTGCCCATGCTGGTTTCCTCTTGTGGGAGTCCTTCTCAAGGATTGTATCTATCGGCTCTTGTGGTTCTGCCATGTCATGATCTTCATGGCTTTTGGAATTGCTTCTCCAATTTCCATACCTCAGGATCTCGTATCTTCAGGTTCCTCGTCCTCTTGAATAGGTGTCCTCCTGGATCTGAAGTATGTTAAGTCTTCGTCAAAGGTTACATCTCTACTGATGTCGATCTTCTTAAATCCTAGGAAGTATATTTGGTAGACCTTTGATGTATAATTGTATCCTACGAATATACCCTTCCTCCCATAAGGATCGAACTTGTTCCTTTACTCCTTCAGGATATGTATGTACACCAGGCAGCAAAATATTCTCATATGGCTAACTTATGGTTTCTCTCCCGAGAAAGCTTCTTCCAGTGTCTTGTTGTCAAGTACTTCATGAGGAGTATTGTTCTATACATACATAGTTGTCCTTGCTGCCTATGCCCAAAGGTGCATAGGAAGATCCTGGTCATGTAGCATTGCTCTTGCTAATTCCATGATGGTTCGTTTCTTTCATTCTGCAACCCCATTTTGTTGAGGATTGTATAGAGTGCCCAACTCCCTCTTAATCTCGAACTCTCTGTAGAGTTCCTTGAATTCTTCAGAGGTGAATTCTCTGCAATTATCTGACCGTAGAGTCTTGATCTTCCTATCGATTTGGTTCTCGACCAAGGCTTTATATTCCTTGAACTTACTAAAAACTTCTTTTTTCCATTTCAAGAAATATATCCAAGTCTTACATGAGAAATCATCTATAAAGGAAACATAGTACACATACCTGCTTAATGAGCTAGAAGACATGGATCTGCATACATCCGAGTGTACTATCTCGAGTATTCCCTTGGCCTTGCTCTCACTGCTGGGAAATGTCTTCTTTTCATTCTTTCCTTGTGCACATCCTTTGCAAATGCCTTCATGCTTTTCCTGGATCTCTGGCAGTCCAGAGACTACTTTGCTTGCCACCGGTAGTGCTCTATAGTGCACATGTGCAAGCCTCCTGTGTCATAGTTCGCTTAGTTCAATTGAATCATGAACCAGTGCTTGTTCAAGTTGTCCCTTTAGCTTGTACAAGCCTCCATCTTCTTCTCCAATCACTGCTACATCATCTATTGTCTTCCCTTTGGGCCACATCAAAACATGATCATCGACAAATGCAACTCTCATACCCTTTGATTCTAATGCAGAGATGAAGAGAATATTCTTCTTCAATCCTAGAACATATAGCACATCCTTCGTCTTTAAAGATTTCCCAGAATCTAGCTTGTATGAAGCTGCACCACTCCCTTTTATGGGGTATTGGTAATCATCCCCAAGTTTCACCTTCTATGGTGACTCATGTTCATACATATCAATGAATGATTCCTTGTATCTCGCCATGTGTTTAGAAGCTCCACTATCCACACGCCAATCTTTGCTTCTGTGTGAGATAGTGCCAATAAGTGTTGAGATCAACACCTACTCTTCATCTAAATCATCCTTCTCTCTTCTGAATCTTGTGTTTGTTGGTTCATTGTCTTTGGCAATATGAACATGGTGTCTCTTTTTCCTGATGGGACGGTCTCTTGCAAAATGTCCCTTCTCATCACAAGTATAGCATCGAATATTGGAAAGATATCTCTTGGTATTATTTTGTTTCTTATCCTTCTTCTTGTTGTGATGAAATTTCTCCTTCTTCTCCTTCTTCTAGAAATTCTTCCTGGTGTTAACTATGAGAGCTTGGTATTTAGTTGCTCTCATATTCTCTTCTCTTGTCACGATTCAAGCTTCTTCTTGTGCACATTCTTCTCGGAGTCTGCTGAAAGATACCAACCTCATTCTTGCACGGATTCCTTGAATGAATGAGTCACGTGATCTAGGGAGACCATTCAAGGTAGTCATTACAATTTCTCCTTCTTCGACTGCTTCAAGTTGTTCTTTGATTTGAGCAGCCCTTGTGAACTAAGACTGTATAGTATTGGAGTTTTGTATCTTCACATTCTTCAACTGGTTCCTCAAAGTCATCTTCCAATTGATATTCTTTCCTTCAAATATCTTTGTCAAGGCATCATATACTTCCTTCGCTGCCTTGAATGAAGACACATGGGGGATGAGGTGATCCTTAATAGAATCTGCAATGATTCTCTTGGCCTTAGCCATGTTCCTCTTCTAAACATCCTTAGACTCATCTCCCTCTGGTTTTAGAACCTCCTCAGTGAAGTACTAATCCAAATCATTTTCTTTAAGGATTAGGGAGATTATGTACTTCCATGCCCAGAAGTTATCAACCCCTCCAATCTTATCCTCAAGTTGAGTATGGTGAATCATATTTTCAAATGAGAAACTCAAATGGAAATAACAAATATTTAGATCTTACTGATTTGAAGTGTCTAACCTGGTTCCAAAGTTGGCTGACCTAGGTTTTGCCAAAGAAACCCTAATTTTCCAAACTTGGAGTTTGGGAATTATGTTTAGACAGAAAGATGCGCTTCCTTGAGGAGAGTTTCTCAACAGGGTCACTTTCTGAAGACTAAGGTGGGAAGCCTCTGAAACTTGATGCCGTAGTTTCCCCTGGCACTAGTGATAAGGTCAAAATTGAAACTTCTTCCACCAAAAGATGCGACCTACTGAGGTGAGTTAGCCTATACCCCTTTTCTTGATGATTTGTGGAGAGAACACCTTGAACTAGGAAGCCCTAGTTTCCGCAGTTGCATAGTGCCTTCTTTCAGAGAGGCTTTGATACCATGTTAGTTTTTCTTAGATCTTATTATGTTAATTAGGATCTTTTTCTGAAATAATAACAAGTATAGCACAATGGATAAGATATAACAAATACACAAGACCCAAATATTTTCACTGGGGAAACCATACAGGAGAAAACCCTGCAAACTTAGTCATAATAGTACAGTCACAAAGACTTGTTATCACATATACATTTTTTAGCCCAACTTCCATGATGCAGCATGCAGACTTGTCTATTTTTATATTCCAGGCTACTATTACATGGGGTACCAACATGGATCTCTACAATTTCATTCCACTTCAAAGCCTTGCTTTATATTTCCTTGCCAAGACTGAGACTCAGGAGTCCATTGAGATGATTTTGGTGATGATCTAGTTCATTTCAGCAGAAAACGAGTTGGTACACACATAGCCAGGCACTTATCAGTTGGATACAGGTATACATGGTGAGATCAAGTATATTTCATGGGTTTAGTTGTTGATCTGTGATGTATCTTAGATACATGTACTTGTCATGTTAGGATGATCATGGTGACCTATGCTATATGTTCTTTATTTCTCTAATCTTTGTTGTGATTGATAAAGGAGTCCAATGTGAATATTGTTTCCTATGCCATGCTCAAACAAATGTAACCCTTAGTGCTAGCTTGGTTCCATTACATCTCTATCAGTCCATCCAGCTCATCCATATTTGCTTCTACCCCATGACTATGACTGATAGAGACTTGTGAGATTGAAGACCTTTCCCCATTCTGACTTCTATGTGTGGCAGACTCCATGTTGTTATGTGTCTCAGGCTATGAAGTATGTGTCTTGGCCAGTGTGGATAGGTGCACAAGGTTGTCATCCTTAAGTCCTCAAAACAAGTGCTCCACCATAACAATGTTTTTAAACACTAAAGCATCGAAACGCATAAAAGCTATATCTAAAGGATGCAAGAATATAAAATGTTGAAAAAGGTAGCCAGTGGCCAAGAGATCGAACACCCATTCCTTGTATAATGCAAGGCTCGGTTTTCCCTCTACAGGGGAATCAAGGAAAGGCGAACTTGTCGGGCTATGGACTGCTCGCGAGAAGCGGGTAGCCTGGTCATTTATTGGAGACCAGAAGGCTTTCCAAGGCACCTGCTCTTGTAGGCTAGCTACTATCTTATAAAATTTATGAAAGTCGTTGAAATTCTAATAGTGAAAGGATGAGCACTCACCCCTTATATGGTGTTCAGCTCAATGGTCCCCATAGGGCCACAGGGTGAGACTAGTCAGAAAAGACTGGGTCTTTGTCGGTACTGGAGCCCAGAAGGCATCCAAGGCACCTGCCTTTGAAGGTTGACCTATATTTGCAATAAAGTTGCAAAATAAAACTTGCTAGAGTCTGAAGGGAAGCATACCCAAGTACTTCACCCATCTGTGAGACACCTCCATCCCCTTTTTCTACCTGTCATACATGTGTCACCTTGTTAGAGTTTAGTAGTTGTCAGTCGGATAAATCACTAAGTCAAAGTCATGTCCCTTGCCTTAGCCTGGATTTTCCATCACCACCCATCTATAGCATAATTGGTTACACCCTGTAAGTATGGCATGAGCAAGCAGACTTCTAGAATACTCTAAGATATTTTAGAAGCAAAGGTATATTTTATTAGTATTATTATGTTTGTTCACTATGATTATGAATAACTGATTTAAGTTGGGTTCTGATATACACCATTGGAGCATGGCTTACCTTGGAATGTTGCAGGATCATACTAGTACAGTATCTCACCTTGATTTTGGGTACTTTGACCTGGTCAACTTAGTTGACCCAGTCAATCACGTTTCCCAAGGCAATGACTCAAAAATACAACATGGTCTATATTTGTTTGAAACATGCCCAACACCAATACCGCGGTTTCAGTTTTCAGAGTTTGGCCCCGGTTCTCCAGAAAAGTGATTATTATCACTTAATTATTGGCTAGGTGACCTATTTTTTATTCAGATGGTAGTATGCTTGGTTCTCTTAGAGCAAAGCAGGGTTCTAGGGGGTATGAGTAGACACTTAAACCATTCTTCTATGTCTCCAGATCATCCAGAGTAGTCTGTTTTCCCCAGTTCTCATCCTGGAGTGAGTTATGATTGATTTATCAATTTTCAGGGATTGTACCAGCATAAAATGAACTAGAAATTCACGAAAAAATCGATTTGGCCTCCTGGGTCAAGGAAATGGTGTGGAACTTTGATAGATGATGTTTCCCAGCATCCCAGACAGTATTTTAGTAGCTTTTAGTCAGCATATGTCCATATTATTTAGTTATGGCTCGGCCAATGAGGAAAAACCCCCCATGGGGCACCTCATCTAATTGGATATTGATGTATTTCATGATTATATCATATGATTTGAAGTTGTAAAGGGGCCTAGGGTGAATTAATCCCCTAAGTGACCCCCCTTAGTGTATTGATGTATCACACTTATATTATATTTTGAGTTTGACTTAGGATGGGCGTCCTTGAGCAAAGTGTGCCCCCTTTTGTTGACTCGGTCACTTGATCCATGTGAATAAGTTATGTATTGATCTCCATCGTTGATGATCTTTTAATCTCAGTCGTTGGATGATAAAGTTAGTTATGATTTGTGTCTCTCACAAACTATTTAAGAGAGGTGACCCCCATTGTAATTCATGAGCTTTGGCACCGGAATATCAATAAAGATATTTTTGCTTGGGATTATTGATCTGTGTATCTCATGGATTTTATGATTTGATGATTGGCACTGCTATTATTCCATACTGAGTTTCATTCGGGATATATCTTGCACTTTTTTTTACCCATTTCATCTGCAGGAGAAGGAGGCGCATTAGGAGAGAGAGGGAGACTTTATGGGGAAGCTCACCTTCGTCCCGACTTCGAGGTGTTTGGTTCAGGGAGTATTTCTGTCTTTATGAATTTTTATTCTCTTTTCCGTTCTGTATTCTGTAGATCTCATTCGTTTATCTGATCGGTTGATGTTTCTCTGGTCTGGCAGGTTGAAAGGGGCGCAAGGGTGATTGACTGGGACATAGATACACCAATATCTAGCTCAGGGAATTTGATTTAGACAGAAGACCGACATTCTCCATCATTTCTCAATCCATCTACAGATTCCAGGTACGTCTCCCATGTGAGTTTCTCTTCTTTTATTTTCTGCACATGCATTGCTCATCATTCCATAAAAGTTAAAACCATCGTTTCTTAGATCAATAAGTTCTAGCTTGAGGTGAGCTAAGAAAATAAAAACCCACTCTTATTTTCACATCAAACTCCTAGATCTAAAGTTTCAGCTTGATCGGACTCCATTTAACCATCTAAAGCTCTAGCTAGCTATTAGGGAAAAACGACCCCCTTGGGGAAAGTGGTCTTTTCAGCAAACCGCAAAGTGGGCATTGTTGGTTTCTTCTTCAATCACCTAATATAGCACCCAACAATCATTCTAAGTGTCCATCTTTTCTTAATTTCACCTATTTTCCTTAGATCCTAAATTTTCCTGCATAAACCCTAGGGAAAATTTAGGGCTTTTACCTGGATGCTTCGAATCTCTCAGTTTTCATTTCAAAATACAATTAACCAGTTAACTAAGAGATTTAACCAAGTTTCCCTCACTTGTCTATTCTGTATCCATGATTTTAGGGTTCTTGGTCTTAAGGATGCCCCTTGAGCTTGGTCTTACTGGGTCCAAAGTGTTAGTATCCTTGACTGGTGTTACATCCGAGTTCTTTTGGAAGTCCTGGATATCGTAGGTCACAACTTTAGTTTCCTTTCCTATGTCGCCCTGAATAGGATCATCTCATAGGGTATCTACAATATTTTTGATAACAAGACTGTGTCATAATATGTTCAAACACGGTAATAAGAAGTATTCAACAACTATCTATCTCTCCTCCTCCTCTCTCTCTCTCTCTCTCTCTCTCTCTCTCTCTCTCTCTCTCTCTCTCTCACACACACACACACACACACNACTTGAGTGAGGTGAGGTGTGTATAAATGAGGGAGAGCACCTCCCTATTTATAATCTTCAATCGACTGACCTTTTACATGACTGGGGATGACTTTCTTCCCTAATAGGGTCAACTTCTCCTAGAGAGACTCTAAATACACATTACATGATGTTACACTGGGCATTATTGCCCCGACTTACAAAGGAGATTTTACCTCAAGTTCTAGACATAATAAATACATCCTGCAAGGAAGTAAACACATCTCCAATGGGGGTACAACAACATACAATGATAATATACATCAGAATATCTTTTGAAGTTACAAATACATCAACAATATATATATATATATATATATATATACCCTTGAGGGGTAGCTCATTTGGTTGGAGATTTGAGTCCAAAGATTGTAGATATTGAGTTCGGATGTTCAACCTCACGAATCCAATTCTCTGGGTCCTTCGGGGTTAGGCTCCAAAAGCTAGAGCTGATAGGGTGATCATCCTTCGGGTGGGACCCCTAGAATAATTACTGTGGATGTTGCAAGCCCCGACAACAATTTACAAGGTTGTGAACCACGCAAATATATATATAAGCGATAAGGATCTAGATTTTTAAAACTTATTCATGTGTATAATGTTTGTTGTAGAACTTGTGTTTGTGTGAGGGAAGGTGTTTGACGTCTTGTAGTTGGTTTTCCTCCATCATCAAAGGGACTTAACATATGCTCAATAAGCCAAATTTATTTGAGTGGACATTAATATGATAGTTTATCCCTTCATAAAATTATAGGTTGATGTGATAGTGTTCTCTCTATATCAACATCACCAACTGTGTCAATGTCATGTCTAGTAGGCCTTCTTTGGGTCATGGTTGTTATTTATGTGGTCTCTAGAAGAATTACAATTATTTTGATTCATGGTTTCTATCTCTATAATGTCTACAATAATTACAAATATTAATACTACATTCATATCTCACAATGAGATCTTATTCAAGGTTAATGCTCTCTAAGAGTAGAAAGAGCTTTGACTCCTTGAGCAACAATTCATCATGAGCTAGTTGGGTGTGCATGTCTACTGTGTGTTTCATGTAATGATCCATAATGGATGAAAATATAATTTGTCACCTATTTGGAGTGTTCGGGGTCAGAATATTGGATGAATTGGCTTATAAGGCCCATTAAAGGGGCAGGTCTAACTTTCAAATTTGGGGTTAAAAAACCATTTGAAACCTAGGATAACTAGTATCAACGCCTAAGCGAACCAGGCCTAACATTCAAAATCTAGTAGTGTCTCCCATAATAGGCATAGGTGAACCAGCATCGACGCCCGATTCTTGAACGATGCTCATACTAGAGATGGAAATGACCATACTTTGTCAAACAATGGCTTCGGCTCTTGTAATTTCAGACAAGCAGTTCAACGCACTTAGTCGATTGCAATATAATGAATGAAACTTTAGCGCAAAGATAATATATGTTTACCCATTCAATAAATCATCCAATCGCATGATCGAGCAATAAATGGAAAGGTGGCAACAATTTTCGTCACATGGAGCAATCTTTCTAATCATTACAAGGAAACCGCCAATCAAACGGTCACTTTGCCTATCAGTTCAATGGTGGCTATTGTGCATTAATGACGAAAGTGACCAAAAAGTACGCTTCCAAAATCTCCGGCGTCCTCAAATTAACTGCTAGCCAACTATCACTTGCGACTAAAATTCCTTGTGCGACATCAATTCTTTCTATGTGACAGGTCTAGATCCCACGACACATTTCTTCCCTTGCAGCAAACAAATAGTTTGCGACAATTTTTCTTTCTCTTTCGGCTAACAGATAGTCTACAACTAAACACTTGTAAATCTTTCAAACAAAACACTTCATAATTTTTGCAGGATTAACACTGATAAATAACACTGCATAAATTTGTAATTTTTTGTCCTTTTTCTTCATATTTTTCACTTTTATATTTTCTTTTCTCATTTTCATAATTGTTTTGGAACTCTCAATCAATGAACTTGCGGCTATCCTGGTAGGGATTTAACCGACTTCAATTCACCAATCCCTTGAAAGGTGCTCCATCTAACTTCTTCAATTTCACTGCTCGTCCTTCAGTGATCTAACTGATAATGTACGGTCCCAGCCAATGTGTCCTAAGCTTTCCAGGATGCCTCAAAAACTTGCTATCATATAGAAGAACAAGATCTCCAACCTGAAATTGCTTGTTCTTGATATGTCGGTCATGCCAAGATTTCTCTTACACCTTCTCAACATTCTGATGATAGCATGTGACAAACCTGTCTTCTTCTAATTGTACAAGCTGCAACAATCTTTCTTTGGCAATGCAAATATCAATCATTTTGGTAATCGTAGCTATTCATAGACTGGGTACAATATATTCCATTGGCATGACAACCTCCTATCCATACACCAGCCAAAATGGATTTTGGCATGTCAACTTCTTACAGGTCATGTGATATACCCATAGTACCGCAGATACCTTCTAGTCCCAATCATCTCTTTGAATATTGCAGATATTTGTCAATGGGTTATCTAGGATCTTGTTGAATGCCTTGACAACACCATTCACTTGTGGGTGATAGGGTGTCATCTTCTTGTGTTGGATATGGAATTCTTCAGTTAATTCATCGATCAACTGATTGAAAAATGTGTGCCCTTATCACTTATTAAAATCTTCGGGCATCCAAATCTAGTTACAACATTGTCGAACAAAAATTTTGCAGCATTCAAAGCAATACAATCTTGTATTGGCGTTGCTCCAGCCCATCTAGTCAAGTAATCCATCGCATTGATAATGTATCTTGCACTTGTTCTCTTTCTTGGTGGATTAATATGTCCATTTTAAGAATACTTGTAAAGTGATCTGAGGTACTAGCGGCATTTCCTCCCGTCGTGGCATCTTCCCAATTCTCTGGAAGATATCATAACTGCAACAATATTCTCTAGCATCTGCATGTAGAGTAGGCCACCACAATCCTGCTTGTAAAATATTGCACACAGTAGCTTTTCCAGCATTATGGCCTCCAACAACAACAACATGTGCCTCATTCAATATCATTGGTCACTCATGCTCCAACACGCAGCGACGAAGAATTTTATATGGTCCCATTTTGTATAACTGGATAGCTATCAACTGGAAATATGCAACTCTAACAAGTAATTGTTTCTTATCTGTTGTAGTGAATCTGAATGGTGAATATCCTACACTAAATAATAGGATAATATCATTGTAATAGTCATCGAAAATCTTAACCGCAAATAATTGTGCATCAACAAGGTTATCTTCGAAATTACCAAACTCTTCTCCACTTTCTAGTCACGACAGATGGTCAGGTACTAAATTCAGTTGACCAGGTTTAACAATGATCTTGAAATCAAATTCTTGGAAGAGGGGAATCCATAAAGATATCTCCCCCCCCCCCAAACAATGTCTTGTTGACCAGGTATTTCAACGTTGAATGGTCTCTGAACATCTTGAAATGTCCACCCAGGAGATAGTGTCATAATTTATGAAGTGCATACACCATAGTTAAGCCTTCTCTTTTGGTCATGGTGTATACAGTTGACAATTTTTGGCTAGAAAAGGCAATAGGGTAATCAATAGCTCCATCACCTAGCTGTGTAAGTACAACATCGAGCATGACAGACGACACATCGACATGTACATGAAACTCTTTTCTCTAGTCTGGAAAAATTAGAAGGGGTGTTGTAACCATCTTGGTTTTGGGAGATCTAGACTCTCTTGGCATTGTTCCGTCTGCTAAAACTTAACATCCTTCTTTAGCACTTTCTCCATGAGAGCAATGACCTCTACATATCCTCTGATAAACTTTCGGCAATACCCTGTATGTCCTAGAGTTGTTCTCAATTGCTTTACTATCCTAGGTGGTGGTAGATCAACAATGATCACAATTTTAGCAGGATCAACCAAGATTCCATCACAACAAATCACATGACCCAAGAAAACTCCTAACGAGGCACAAAGTATACATTTATTTAAATTCAAAGAAATTAGATACTGTCAACACCATTCCAACATCATTATGAGGCTCTCAATATGATCTTTTATGAGCCCAAATATGGTTCAGACATCAAAATAGACCTCAATAAACTTATGAATATAATCATTGAAAGCAACCACTACTATCCTAGAAACAATAGCAAGAGTGTTCTTGAGTCCAAAGGGCATGATTGTATACTGGAAACATCCCCACTCTATCGCAAAGGTGGTCTTGTGTCAATCTTCCTTCATGATTCTGATATGATGGTAGCCAAAGAACCCATTAGTAAATGAATAAACTTCCTAACCCCCAACACTCTCTAATACCCCATTTGTAAATGGATTCAGAAATGGGTCGTGCAAGCATGCATCATTTAGTTTCCTTAGGTTGACACAGATACGTACTTCACCAGTAGTCTTCTTATCTTGCACTACTATTGGAATAAGCCCCTCAGATTCTTCGATGGGTTCTATGATACCTATAGCTAGCATTCAATATAGCTATGTATTAATGTTTTCTTTGTACCATGGATTGAGTCGATATGGTCGCTACTTAATAGGTTTTGCGTCGGGTTTCAACGGGATTTTCATTTCTCCAAGATCTCCGACAATGCCTTTCATCTTTGAAAATTTCTTGGGAAACATATCCTGAAATTCATGCAGTAAATATGTGATCTTCCCAATGGTCTCATCATCCCAATAATCTCCAATATTGGCGAACTTTGGATTTTCTAGAGACCCAATATTTAATTTCTTGATTTTTAATGGATTCATAAAATTGTCGCATGACACACCCAATCCTTCCACCGCGCGAGTGCCTTGAGAATTAGGAATGTTTACGTTGCAGGTATCATCATCATCTGGTTCACCAGTTACATTATAGCACTCCATCACTCTATTCTGAAAATAATTTGTTGTCGACAAAGGAATGTCTTGAAATATATTTCTCTTGATCACTTATAGAGTAGCATCAATCGATGGATGATCATCAACAAATTCATACATATGGGTAAAACTTGCAGCTAATTTTTCCCATTCTATTGTTCCTCGTCGAAGCTCAACTGATGTATATCAGTTACCTAGTATCGTATCCAATGTATTTACAAAGTTATGAACCCACTCCTGTTATGGACATGCCTCCCATGTCGCATGGCAATTCTCAATGTGCTCGACAGGACTAGTCAGTCCTGTGTATTTCTTGCCAGTGTACATCACCCTCTCTCCAAATCAAACTTCCATTAATCTTCGACACTGGGGCCATTCTGAGATAGATTGTTTATATGCGACCCACCATCTGGTAGGATTAGCTTTCAATGCAAATTCCAAAGATGACAGACGTTGTTGGGATTATTATTAATCCTCCCTTTGACCACATAGTCTAATTATCTATTTTCCTAGGTTAGAGGTCTTCATCACTCCACTAGTGCATGGGGGACACACCTAGGAGACATCTGCCAGTTACTGCACCTGATTGCATGAGTTTAGGAGCCCGAGGGACCAATCCCTATAATTTAGGAACCCACTCTTAGTGCTGCCAACATTCTCTTTTAGTTGGACTTGGTAGGTAATCAATTAGGTTCAGTTATGCTCTAGTTACGATCAATTAGATCACAATCAGTTATCCTAGCCCTAGTTTGCATGATTAAAGGGAGTATGGGTGCCTTTGTTCACCTACCCTCATCGGTTAACTGATTGTAGACTAAGTTAGTTATCCAGAGTTGCATTAGTGAGCTCCAGTAGTGATTTTCCCACACTGAGTTAGCTCTAGAGTCAACCTGAGTTGGTAGATTCGAATCCTACCTTAGGCATTCGAATTCTCCTATATGTACAGCTAGTGTATTCCATATTATTTATTGATTCATGAATATAATCATATTATTTAATTTTTGTCTCCATGTGTGCAATTTTGTCATGATTAATCGAATAGTCTATGCTAAATTCTTCTCTCTCTTCTGCAATATTTTCTTCTCATTTGAATTTATGCATCATGATGATCCAATGCTTCATAGAAATAACATGGTATCAGAGCGGGTATCCATGCTTGCCTCAAACCTCGAGAACTTCCATTGATGCACTAGAATCCATTGAGTTTCCACATAATTCCTAGAATAAATGCATTACTCTGTCTAGATTCTGTCTAAAAACATTTGTCCAGGTGTGATGTAATCGGAGAAAGTGCACATGTTGAAGTGAAGAGTGTTTGAGCTAAATTAATGCGATTTGAAGTGTTTTGCAATGTTTTTGTAGGTACATTCAAAGATTTCTTGAAGAATTGTTGATCAATATTGCTGTGAAATGGAGAATTCAACAGGTCTCACCCTTCAATTACCTTGATTGAAGGGAATACATGCAGATTGTCTTGTGCAACAAAGGTCTGTATAGGATGACCATGGGCAGAGTAGTCGGACCCTAGTAGTATATTGAAAAATCAAATCATCTGACATGAGGAGAACAAAAGGTTATTGAGGTAGGCCTACTCCCAATCCTAGGCCTAAAAGGGCACAAAAGGTTATTGAGGTAGTTGGGAACATGACTAGAGAGCCATCTGACATGAGGAGAACAAGATCCCAGTTTCAGAAATAGAACCTTGCGTTATGTCAAGTAAGTTCACTTTCTTTAGAGAGATGCAACAAGATCCCAATGAGATGTTACATGATGGTAAGGACTAGTCAACAAGACTACTCACAGAAGAACCAATTGGATCATGCCACTCTTCCTCCAGAAAGAAGAGACAAAGCCAACGTTCCTTCTCCTTTCTATCATCGGATTGGAAGAAGATGGAGAGGCTCGCATGCACAGTCCCAAGATACTAGTGCACACAAGGACCATCATACTGCTTCACTACACACAAAGATGCAAGGTTGCAGATATATTTTCACAAATTTCTATTCAAGAAGAGTTTTTCTATTGATATGAAAGCTTGATCCTGATTTTCCTTCTAATTTTGAGGGGCGGGGGGGTTGCCATGAGGTTTTCCCCATTTCCTCGGTTCCTAGCAGTTATTATTTTTCATTTATATTGTATGGGTGACCTTTGGTCTTAGTTGTGAGGACCCAAGTTGTCCAAAGTCAAGATTAAATGGGATGTTAGAATTATCATTAATCTTCCCTTTGATCACATAGTCTAATTGTAATTGTCTATTTCCTAGCTTAGGAGGTCTTCATCACTCCACTAGTGCACGGGGACACACCTAGGGGACATATGCCACTTACTGCACTTGATTTCATGAGTTTAGAAGCCCCAGGGATCAATCCCTATAATTAGGAACCCACTCTAAGTGCCACCAACAATCTCCTTCAGTTGGCCTTGGTAGGTAATCAATTATTTTCAGTTATGCTCAAGTTACCATTAATTAGATCATAATAAGTTAGCCTAGCACTATTTTGCAAGATTAAAGGGAGTGTGGGCACCTTTGTTCACCTACCCTCATCAGTTAACTGATTGTAGACTAAGTTAGTTATCCAAATTTGCATTAGTGAGCTCCATTGGTGATTTTCCCACACTGAGTTATCTCTAGAGTCAGTCTAAGTTGGTAGATTCGAATCCTATATTAGGCATTCGAATTATCCTATATGTGCAACCAGTGTATTCCATATTATTTATTGATTCATGAATATAATCATATTATTCCAACTTTGTCTCCATGTGTGTGTAATTTTGTCACAATTAATTGAATAGTTTATGCCAAACTCTTCTCTCTCTTCTGCAACATTCCCTTCTCATTTGAATTCATGCAAGCTAATGATCCTATGCTTCATACAATTTAATAGAGGTTTTGTTCCTTTTTCTTTGAATTTGGTTAGAAAAGAGTCTAGGTTAGGAAATCCCTCATAAGTAGGTAGATCACATACCTCAATGCTTACCTGCCGCACGGATTGTGTGATTCTTGCGCATATTATCATGGATACTTCATGCAATCAGTTATGCCATTTTTTGAGAGCTTCCCTAGAATCCAATGTGCAGGAACTAACGCTTCACCAACTGAGTTTTTCGTCGGTCATTGGATACACATAATCATCCATTTTAGAAGTAATTTTATAGATGTGGTCCAGATATCCACCCTGTCCTTCACTATTCACTTGCTCGACGTACCTCTGGACTTCTAAAGGATCAAGCGGTGCAACCACCCTTAGCTCTTCATCTTCAAACATGAGTATCATTTTCTTGAAATTTATAATATTTTGGTTATTAATGGCCCAATCTATCCCCAAAATCACTGGATATAGATATGTATCATCAACAATGTCGATCACCTCAAAGTTTGCATAAGTGCGTAGTCCTTCTACCTCGACAGGAACCTACGTCAACCGACCAATAGGTAAAACAATTCGACTGATTTGCTAGTCTGACTTGTATAGGAGACCATACCTATCTTGGTTTTCCCATACTTTCCCAAGTTTTCCTAGTAATAATGTTCACATCGGATCCCAAGTCTAGGATAATATAGTTCATGTCATAATATCCTATCTAGGTGGTCATTCTCATTTCACGACCAGTCTTCAATCTTTTTCCAATATGATTAACCCTTTTTTTGTCACACATCTTCTTGAGGTTCTTCTATCAGAGTTCTCAATTCTACTACAACATATTTATCTTGGATTAGTGCTAAACACATTTTAAAGAACTCTTTTAATTTACTAACCTTTCTTGTTGGTTTATGTCGAAATAGTTGATGAAATCTCTCAGGCATCTCCAGGATTGGTCCTTTAGATGGTATAGATGTAGAATTTGACACTTGATTTCTGTCGACAAATTCTTGTCACGCATCTAGGAATACTTTTTCTTTCTTTGTGGATGTCGAATGATACTTTATTTTGTGTTGTTTGTCGCACTCGAGGTTGTCCATATTGTGCTTCTTGATCAGCTCTGGTCACAGCACCTCCTCTAGTCACGACAACAATACTTGGCTCTGTTGGTTTAGCTGAGATATTTTGTATGTTCGGTTTGGGATTCTGAGGTGGATTCTGATTTCCCACAGTCTTTGCTTTCCATTTCACAATCAATTGAGGGAACTCTTCGACAGTATGGTCAAAATATTTACAATATGAAAAGGTCATAGTAGGATTTTTGCAGTCTCTAACAAAGTGTCCAGGTTGTCCACAATGATAACATATCACTTGGCCTCTTCTGTGAACAAATCCTCCTCCTCATCCTTGACCTCTGAAAATTCCACCCCCCTGGGTTCACGGTATTGCACTTAAGGGTACTGCAACTAAGTGTATTGATTATGTGGATATTGGTTCCGAGGGTACTGATTATGAGGAAATTGAGCCCGAGCTCACTCATCTTGCATATGTTCGTCATTATTCATCAGGTACGTGTCGACTAATTTTTATTGTAGCATTTAATATGCTCTGCAATCTTTCTCATCGTGGCCCACCAACCGACAAATATTACAGTATAGACTAGCTAGTGCACTTACGATTTTTTGTAAGTATAAGCATTTTTCTGACCAATGTCCTCTAGTCTGAAATACTTGACACTAAGGCAACCCTTGTGTATTCATAAGATTTGGTTGTTCTAATGCGACATAATTCATAAGCACTGGGCAATTATCTTTATGATGTCCTTCGGTTTTGCATCTGGTACACCATAGTTATTCTTGTACTTCCTTTCCTTTCTTGATATCCTGAAGTTGTATTGTAATGTTGGAAAGTTGTGACCGGATTTGTATCATTCATGCACCATTTTCTCTAACCGGTGAGGTTTCTAATTTCATAGCCAGTTCCAAAGCATTTCTTTGAGATATGATCTTTTTCTACAATAACGGGACACGGATATGCGGAAGCATCACCGCGATAAACCATTCTTTGTGTTGGACATCTGACATCTGAAAATTGGCTTTAGCCATCAAAGTCTTTAACCTTTGGTTGAAGTCCCATACGGACTCCATAGGCAACTGTTTAATTTCCTTCAACTCTGTAATGCACTATGACTCAAATTTTGGTTTCTTGAACTCATCGATTAATCATGTCCGGATCTGATCCAATGTCTTTTGAGCACTTCCTACAGGAACTATAGAGAATTTCATGTACCAATCAAGTGCACGACCTTTGATGGTCATGATCATTTGAACTTTCTTTATGGCTTCATCTTGGACTTGTTACACGGTCCATACAGATTCACATAGAAACCAATGTTGCTCAGGATCCTCCAACCCATTTCCATTAAAGATTAGCAAATTTATATCGTTCTCAGCCATTTTGTTTATTCTCGGTACTCCAGAATTAAAATTTCTACCACTAGGAGTTCTCTAACTGTTATTTCCACTATTACCATTAGTCGAATAAGCAAAACCACTAGGTGATGTGTTTCTCGATCTTACATCAGGTGATGTATTTATCGATCTTACTTTCAGTGATGTGCGTAGTGTCACAGGTATTTTGTAATCTTGAACTGGATTTGGTGCTTCTTCTTCTTCGGCTTCCTTAGATATCAACTAGTATTCCTCTTTTCGTGGCAATATCCTCCATCAAGGTGCGACCCCAATTCGTAGTCTTCTCCTCTGATCGCACTACAACTTCCTATTTTTGTTGCAGTCCTTCTTCTCTTTCCCAACCAAAATATTTTTCCACTCCTTAGGCATCCACCTTCTAGTTCAATCTCATTATTACCAGAAAACATCTAAATTTATCCCCATCCATCATGGTCGCAATATTTCCTGCGACATATCCTAGTTCTTTGCACACAAATTTTTACTCATCGGATTCCATTCTCAGAATCCCTTTTTAACAAACTAACATCTTAATCCACAATTTCAACGATTTCAGATATCACCCTCATGGTCCTTGGAAAAATTCCCTTTCAGTTTTACTAGATACTATCAACCCAGAAATCAACAACCCTAGATATAGGATTTCTCACCCTTTTCAGCCGTTGGATCAGCTCAAGACTCCACTCTATCAGATCTCCTTCTTGGAAATTTTTGTTTTCAGTTGCTAACTTCGACAATCACTCATACAATACAATGGGAAATTCGCTAAAGAAAATTTTGTGAATGTATGTGTAAAGATATCGCTCCAACCATTCTTTTGCATCCAATTGTGACCCTTCACTTTCTTCTCGTGCAAACTCTAGTGCCTTATAATCGACCCAATCTTGATTTTTTGACTTCATTGGGTACCAGAGCATATCCCCGTCGTAATGATTCATGGTCTCAGCAATGGAACCATTTGTTGGCATGCTTTCGGTCGACCCATGTTCAGATTCCTTGTTCATCAACAAAGCCCAAGATATCGGCTCGACAGAGCAGGACTCTATCGGCAACATCTGTTATGCAAATGATTTCTCACCTGAGATATCTTATGGGAACTGTTAGAACCCGGTTTCTATAGTTATGTCAGGTATTTCTTCCTTACAACCAAACCAATTCACTCGATCTAAGTCGAAATTAAACCTTCGTTCTTATCTATTCATTCACAATAACTATCCACTGATCCGTAGACATAATTAACAACATTTATCATGAAGCATTAAAACACATTAAAGGTACGACACAAATATAAGTTCATTCATCATTAAGCATGTTCAACACATTCAAATAAGCTCATATATATTATTTAGGAAGTCAACACAAAACACACATTAAACACACAGATACAAGATGTAATGTGGAAACCCATCCGAGAAAAACCACAAAGGTGCTCTTCATCTGGCATGAGAAATAGGTTAGCACCTTTGGTTTGCGCACTCAGCTTGTAGACTCTTCTTTGGATATTCTTTACAATTTGTACTTATTTCTCTCCTCTCATGCTTTATGGTTTTGGCCTATGTGATTATTCTCTTCTTCTCTGAATCATTGATCTGCACACAACTTGGGTTCGTTCTTTTATAAGCTTTTACAAATCTTGATCTAACCATCAACTGAATCACAACAGTCAGTTGAAAGGTTGTCTTTCTATTTTACTACAATTAGTTACAAAAAAAATAGGCACTATCGGCCCAAAAATACAATCAAGCTTTTAGTCTAACTAACTCTTTCCAAATTAGTCGAACTCTGCTTTTTTACTGCTTTATTCTTCTTCTGTCTTGATTCCTTCCTGTTGATGTAATTGTAACTTTGGAATGTATTCACTTGTATATTTCATTTTACCCCGACGAAGATGTTTGTTCCTCCGGTCGAGATAGTCATTAATATAATTAAGTCATGTAAATTCATTGAGGATAACCCTCCATTGTATGTCGGAATTAGACCCCTCAGTTGAGTTATATTAGGGTTATTAGACTCTCCTAGAGAAGTCGACCCTGTAGGGAAAATGTCAAGTGGAAATTATCTATAAATAGAGAGTGAGACACTCTATTTGATACACACACTCACTCATCAATAGCGCATGAGAGAGAGAGAGGACTAGCTTGCACAAGTGAGAGAGAGAGCAGTTGTCGAAGATCATCTTTATTATTTTGGGTTTTACTTTTGCTATTGGTGCTCATTCTATCTCTGAGGAAGTTGCAGGGTTTTCTCCTTTATGGTTTCCCTGAGGAAAATCTTTGTGTCTCTTATCTCTTGTGATTATTGTTGTGTATGTTATTCTCTCAGATAAGATCCTAGATCATATTGATTAAACTGTAAAAATAATACATGGTATTAGGGCTAACCTGAGAAGAAGACATTGTGTAGCTGCGGAAGCTAGGGCTTCTTAATTTTTGGGTTTCTCTCCACATATCATCAGCAAAAGGATGATAGGCTAACTCTCCTTTGAAGGGCGCATATTCCTCTCGAAGCATAATCTGATTCCGGACATTTTCAGTTTTTGGCCTGTCACTACTGCGAGAAATTAGGGCTTTTCATAGAAGTGGAATTTTTGAGTAAGCTCAGCATAGGATTGTCCTCCTCCTCAAAATCAAAATTTAGAGACCAAGATAAAAAAATTTGGTTAGGTAAAACTCCAGAAAAGTCAAACCCTAAATTTGACCCCGGACCAAAAAACCAACACTGTAGAATATCATCTCCATATCCAGTCTGGGCATCTCAAATTGGTAAGATCTAAATATTTTGTATTTCCATTTGAGGTTCTCATTAAAGATGTCTCATCACACCAATCTTGATGAAAACCTTAAAGGAACTGATAACTTCTAATCATGAAAGTATAGGATTTCACTTGTTCTTGAAGAAAATGAATTGGACACCTACATAAGTGCAGAGGTTCCAGTTCCAGAGGGAGATGAGGCTAAATCCTTACATAAGAAGAACTTGGTCAAGGCCAAGAGGATTATTATTGATTCTATCAAGGATCACCTTATACCACATGTGCCTTCCTTAAAGACACCTAAAGAGATGTTTGATTCCTTGACCAAGATATTTGAAGGAAAGAACATAATTCAAAAGATGACTTTGCGAAATCAGTTGAAGAATGTAAAGATCTAGAATGCAGAGACCATACAGTCATACTTTACAAGGGTCTCTCAAATCAAAGAACAACTTGAAGTTGTGGAAGAAGACGTAGAGAATGGAGAAGTTGTGATGGCCACCTTGAATGGTCTCCCTAGGTCATGGGACTCCTTTATTCAAGGAATTTGTGCTAGAATAAAGTTAATCACCTTCAGTAGGTTGTGGGAGTAATGCTCACAAGAAGAAGCTCGAATCGTAGCTCAAGAAGAAAATATGGGAAATGAAGATTAGGCTCTCACAGCACACACGAAGAATCGCAAAAGGGAGCACTATCATCACAAGAAAGGAAAGCATCATCACTAGAATCATAAAGATAACCCTAGAATATCTAGCAGAAATCTATCTAACGTCAGATGCTATACATGTGATGAGAAGGGACACTTCTCCAGAGAATGTCCTAGAATTAAAGGTGGCTCTCACAGAAGAAGAACAACAAAAGAAGAAATCACGCTCACACTGCAGAGGATGATGAACCTCCCAGGAAGAGAGCCAAAGAAGAAAGTGAATATTCTTTGAGCGATGAAGAGTATATTTTGATTTCTTCCCTCACATGAACTATTACACATGGAAGTAATGATTGGGTCATAGATAGTGGGGCTTCCAAGCATATGACGGGATTTAAAGAATCCTTTTGAATCTATCCAAACATGAGTCACCCTAAAAAGTGAAACTTGGGGATGACTACCAGTATCCTATAAAAGGAAGTGGTGAAGCTTCCTATAAGCTAGACTCTGGAAAGTCTATGAAGATGAAAGATGTCTTGTTTGTACCAGGACTAAAGAAAAATCTTCTCTCCATATCTACATTGGATGCAAAAGGCACGAGGGATGCATTTGTAGATGGCCAAGTTCTTATGTGGCCAAAGGGAAATACCATAGATGATGTAGTAGTGATTTGAGAGCAAGAGGGAGACGTATACAAATTAAAGGGCCAACCAGAACAAGCTTTGGTCCATGACTCAGTAGAGCCAAGTGAACTTTGGAATAGATGGCTTGCACATGTGCACTATAGGGCACTACCTCTTGCAAGAAAATCTATTGAAGGTCTTCCAGAAATCCATGCAAAGCATGAAGGCATTTGCAAAGGATGTGCGAAGGGAAAGAACACAAAGAAGACATTTCCAAGTAGCGAGAGCAAGGTAAAAGGAATCTTGGAAATTATCCACTCCGATGTATGCGGTCTAATGTCATCCAGTTCATTGAGTGAGTATGCATATTATGTTTCTTTCATTAATGATTTTTCTAGGAATACATGGATATATTTCTTGAAAAGAAAGGATGAAGTATTCGGTAAGTTCAACGAACTCAAAGCCTTGATTGAGAACCACACAAAGAAGAAAATCAAGACCTTTCGATCAGACAATGGCAGACAATTCACATAGGAAGAATCCAAGGAATTATGCAGAGAGTCAAGGATTAAGAGGGAGTTGACCACTCCATATAATCCACAACATAATGGAGTTGTAGAAAGGAAGAAAAGAACTATTATGGAAGCAACAAGGGGAATGCTTCATGATCAGGATCTTCATATGCATCTATGGGCAGAAGCTGCTAAGGAAACTGTGTATGTACAGAATCGTACTCCGCATAGAGTACTTGAGAACAAGACACTAGAAGAAGCCTTCTTCGGCAAGAAACCAAAATTCAACCATCTCAGAATATTTGGCTGCCCAGTGTACATACACATTCCGAAAGAGAAGAGGATAAAGTTAGATCCTTCAGGAAAGAAGGGTATATTTGTGGGATATAGTGAAAGATTGAAGGCTTACATAGTATATTTCCTAGGATTCAAGAAGATCAACATCAGCAGGGATGTAACATTCGACGAAGTTTCAGCATATCACAAATCCAGAAAGATACATGTTGAATACATTGAATAAAAATAAGTACCCAGGATCCGAGATATAATAATAAATGAACCAACTCTAGAAGAAGATCGAGAAATAGAAGAGCCTCACGAACCTGTAGATCCACCCCATGAGAATAATTCTTACAAGAGGAAACCACCATGGGTACGAGAGGTTATCCTAAATGCAGAGAGATATGGCCCTCCATAAGTAATACACAGAGAAAAGAAGAGACCTAGGCCATACTCCAGTTATGTAGCCCTGCTGTGTGACATCATTGACAAAGAACCTTCCAATTAGGAGGAAGCAGCTGAGGAGAAGGAATGGAAGGATGCCATGATCGAAGAATACCAGTTAATCATAAATAATGATGTCTGGAATGTGGTCCCAAGACCAGTAGGGAAGTCTGTTGTGACTTCCAAGTGGATCTACAAGATCAAGCATGCTGTAGATGGTAGCATAGAGAAATATAAATTGAGATTTGTGGCATGTGGCTTCTCCCAGAAGGAAGGGCTAGACTATGAAGAAACTTTTGCACATGTAGCCAGATACACTTCCATCAGATCATTGCTTACTCTGGCTGCAGTAATGAAATGGAAGATACACCAAATGGATGTCAAGACCACGTTCTTGAATGGTGTAGTGGAAGAGGAAGTGTATGTGGAGCGGCCACTTGGATTTGAGACACATGATAGGGAGACTCATGTGTGCAAATTGAAGAAGGCCTTGTATGGTTTGAAACAAGCACCCAGGACATGGTACGACAGGATTGACAACTTCCTGACTAGTTTGGGCTTTACCAAGAGTAAAGTGAATTCCAACCTTTACTACAAGGTTGAGGAAGGGAACTCAGTGATACTTCTACTATATGTAGATGACCTATTTGTGACAGGTGAGGATGGGTTGATTACTAACATGAAGAGGAAGCTTGTTGCTGAGTTCGAGATGAAGGACTTGGGTATGATGCACTACTTTATAGGCATGGAGGTGTGGCATAGTGCGGATGGAATCTTCCTTGGAAAAGGGAAGTATGCAGTGGAGATCCTAAATAGGTTTGGTATGATGGACTGCAAGGCCATGGACACACCTATGGCATCGAACCCGAAGCTATTGAGTGATGCTTCATCAGATTCGGTTGATGCCACGATGTATCGTTAGATGATTGGATCCTTGATGTACCTGACGAATACGAGACTAGACATTTGCTTTGATGTGAACACATTGAGTCCGTTCTTGACGAATCTGAGACATGTTCACCTGATTGTTGCAAAGTATATTCTAAGGTACTTGAAGGGTTATGTGGATTCAGAATGGGAAGGCAGTGCCATTGATAGGAATATCACTTCGGGGTGCTTCTTCAGTATGGGATCAGGAGCGATCGCTTGGTTTAGCATGAATCAGTCATGCATGGCACTGAGTACGATCGAAGCAGAGTATGTCGCAACTTGTTCGACTAGTTATGAGGCAGTATGGCTGAGGAAGCTACTGTCTGATTTGTTTGATCTCCAGTTGGATGATACTTGTATATATTGCAACAACCAGAGTTGTGTGAAGTTGTCTAAGAACCCAGTATTCCATGACAAGTCAAAGCACATCGAGATCAAGTATCACTATATCAAGGATATGGTGCAGAGAGGAGCAGTGAAGCTCAAGTATGTTGCGACGGACGAGCAAATAGCCGATGTATTGACCAAGCCTCTAGCCAGAGTGAAGTTTGAGTACTTTAGAGAGAAGCTTGATGTTCTTCAGATCGAGGTTCCTTCTAAGGGGAAGCGATGAGTCTGGAAGACACAGGTACACATAAGCCTTTCCGACATGGTGGTAGGTTCGTCCTCCCATGTCGTTGATGTAAGTGCTGAAGATTTCCGGACATGATGGTAGGTTGGTCCTCCCATGGTCATTGATGTAAATGTTGAGCCTTTCTCGAATGGTCGTAGGTTTGTCCTCCCATGCCGGTGGATGTAAGTGTTGTGTTATGTGTATCTGGGTTGTGCTTTGTGTGTCAATGAGATGATCTAGAGATGATGAGGTAACTGTAGGATCCTATAGGTTTTGCAAGAGGCATATAATACGTCCTGGGATGTACCTATTTGATGGCTTTCTCGCAGAGATGATGAAGACCTACATGGAGGCTAGGCCTACATCCAGTATGAAAAAGGGTTGGCTCTGTAGAACTTCCTATGACGAGTAGATTTGATAGATAGCACCATTTTCTTGAGATAGCATCAGCAGTGACGATGATGATCCAACTTTGATGATGATCCAGTGACGAAGACTTGTGCTGATGAACTGTGTCAAGAGAATACCTTCCTAGTTAAGAGGGAGAGTTGATGTATTTGTAACTTCAAAATGTAATCACTTATATATTTCATATTGTATTTTATCGTACCCTGACGAAGATGTTTGTTCCTTTGATCGAGAGAATCATTAATATAATTAAGTCATGTAAATTCATTTAGGATAACCCTCCATTGTATGTCGGGGCATTAGACCCCTTAGTTGAGTTATATTAGGGTTATTAGACTCTCCTAGATAAGTTGACCCTATTGGGAAAATGTCAAGTGGAAATTAGGTATAAATAGAGAGTGAGACTCTCTATTTGATACACACACTCACTCATCAATAATGCATGAGAGAGAGAGAGGACTAGCTCGCACAAGTGAGAGAGAGAGCAGTTGTCGACGATCATCTTTATTCTTTTGGGTTTTACTTTTGCTATTGGTGTTCATTCTATCTCTGAGGAAGTTCTAGGGTTTTCTCTTTTATGGTTTCCCCGAGGAAAATCTTTGTGTCTCTTGTCTCTTGTGATTATTGTTGTGTATGTTATTCTCTCAGATAAGATCCTATATCATATTGATTAAACTGTAAAAATCTAACACTTCCATCGCAACTTATCTCGTTGCAGCTTCTTTCATCGCAACTTCTCTTGTCACACGACCGGACTCTTCATCTTTCCGAATATAATTATGGAGAAATTATGTCTAACTTTTCCTAAGGCCAACAACCATACCTTCAACCAAATGTTCGAAGAAGATCCCTGTTGAGCTCTCGATCAAAACTTGCCCCTACACTTCGTCCTCAACAACAAAGAGATATAAAGCATGATATATAAAGTTTTAGTGTATAATCTAGAATATTCAATTCAAACATGTACACAAAGTAATTACATCCATGGATACACATATTCATGATTACAAATGCAATTGGATGAGAAATGGATATTTCTATTAATGTAAACAAAGATACCAATGAAAACCTCTATTGGCACCTCGTCGAAATCGAGAAACCAAGTCCGTCCACCTCGGCCTCTACCACTTCAATCCTCCATACAATGGCAAGCTCAAAAAGGAAAACACAAGCTTGGGAAAGAGCACTAATGGCTTCCTCAAGGACAAAGGGATGTATACTCAAGCATACAAGAATGGGGCAAAATTTTGTTATAATCTCTTTACTCTCCAAAATTCCCCTCCTCTAATGCTTCACAATGGCTCAATATATAGCCCCTCAATAATAAATGAAGGGTCGAATGAGAGTGTTTCCCGACATATGGAAGGCCAAGGGTCAAGTCATTCATTACTTGATGGGGAAAACTCCAAATTTTTTTATTTTTTATTTTTAAGCATAAAACTTGGTGTACGTGGGTGATAGTGGTGCAAGCTACGTATATGCAGGTTGTAGACTTATGACCCGTGTGTATATTCAAAAAGTGTTTTTAAGTGGTTCAAACAGAGAATTAGGGCAATGGTGAGCAAATGGGGTATAACGAGTCTCCATAGGGACATGGAAAGGCCATCAAAGCATGATGTATCAAGTGTGGAAAATCACGCTATAACACCCCTTATGCATTAGTGTGCCTCCATGTGCTCTTCATGGCTCCAGTCCTTGGTTTTTGGTAACTCCTCCTCATGGAGCTAATTCAGGAAATGGAACATTTTCACTAAGACACCACTCTAGTAATTCAAGTTAAGTCTCCATGATGAAGCTTAAACATTACCTCTCTCTAATTTGAGTTGATCCCCTTGGGTTAGAGTTGGCCTCTTTGTACTATAAATTTATATGCCCTCTCAATGTTGAAGCTAATTTTGAGCTTTGGACTGAGTGACTTGTGTTATCTATCCATGTTGTGAATGTTGGTAATGTTGAGAGTGTATTGAGACTTAGAGTTGGTCTAGTTGTTTTCCCTTTGTTTCCATTCTATTACTCTACTAGTGCAGGTTCTCGCACATGACGTCAAGAAATGGGAATGGCGAGCTAGGTCATATCAGATAGGCTGTGGAGACAGACATGAAATTAGTAGTATGAAGTATTGTGGTTCTCGAAAGAGGTAGTTTCGAGAGTTGTTAGACTAAGTGTGCCTCTATGACTAGGAGGAAAGTTGTCATGTTATAGCCATTTGCCCATATCTTAAGATTTAAGTATCTCTCGTATGATTTATTTATGTTTTAACGTATTATTATGATGATTATGTGCAAAGGTGGTTGAATTGAATTATCTATATGCTTGATTTTGTATGCCGAAATCTGGTTATAGGAAGAATGGACTCCATAGGATTTGAATCCGAGATGATATTCCTTATGATCTTCTTTATCTTATTAAAAAACTGTAACCATGACTCTACGGTACTAGGGGAAGCAACCATATGTTACAGTTTTCCAATCTATGCTCATTTTTATGTTGTTGGACCTATTCCATCGTGTTTGGATCAACATTTCCATTAAGTATCACCTTTCCTTTCATCGAAAAATCTTTTTGAATGACCAAGATATGCCCATTTTGGTCCAGCAGTTATCTCGGTGCCAGTTTGAGTGCACCATTTGTTAGATTGGAAATGTTCTATGCATGGACTTGCTCCTATTTGCATAATAATGTACTATGAATGTAATATTGATTGGTGGTTGGAAGGAGGTAGCCACACAATCTAAAATATATTAGTGAAAAATGGTTGTAGTGGACAATCATTAAGAGGTGATTTTGTAAGATGCGATTGCAGTTGGTGCCTCTTTTTTGCTTTGGTTGTGGTGTGGTTGTAGGTTATAACCTACATATGTGTCTTTATGTGTGTTTCCTTTAGTGTTTAGCTTCATTGAAACCACACACCAATCAACACCAAAGGCTAATTAAATCTGCAAATAATTAATGACACAATACTTGGCAAGTATAAACTACGTTTTCAATAATCTTTACGAATTACAAGAATTGAATGTAGGACCTTAATCACACTATGATGATAAATGCATTATTCATGCACTGGATGCGATCCTGAACTTAAAGTTAATGTTGATAAAGTTTATTAAGAGTTGAGATTGTTTAACTAAGGATGACAATTTTTTTTCTAATTAATTTAATTAAGTGTCATAACCTTAGTAATGTTTCTTAAAGTTAGACCTTTAATTAATCATTGAATGGTTAGTTTCCCTAACCTTATTCCATTATGCTTAAACTGAATTTTAGAACCTTTTTCCTTGTCATAAGGGTTGAGGACATTATAGGAGCCCATATGATTTAGTGGATCTAGGGCCCTCCTACTACGTTAAGGCTCGACTACCCTTTTGAAAAACCTTAGTGAGCACAATTGAACTCAAATTGGCAACACTTTGACCTAAACCTAAGACCTCCCGCAGCCCCAAAGGACCATAGCGTGGCTTGCCATTCCATATGCAAGCCTAATCCTTTATATAAAAAGAAAAAATGTATTTTAAACATAGTTTTTACAATAATAAAAGCTCGATACAAAGTTAAGCTTGTTTTTATCTATAAAGTAAGAGATCTTACTTACTTTGAGTTCAAATGTGTGGCATCAAAGCTTTTAAAATGTAAATTAAAGTGAAATTATGAGACTCATCACGGTATAGGAGAGAATCTTTCTTTATAAGAGCAAAATGTTTAATCATAATCTTGGATCAATATTTTGATTTTTTTATTTTTAATCGATAATTAATGGATATGATTTATTGCTGATTCATTCGACTATTCATTAATAATTTGATCTTTGTATTTATATGACTTCTCCTCATACAAAATAATATAAGTAACAATCTTCACCTTGATATGGAAAACTCATTAACTAAGTAAACTTTGAAACCTTTCAACACTTTTGAACTATCATATATAAGTAACAAATAGTGTAGCGTTAATTCAATAAGTTGTTGGCAATCTCATTTAGCCTTTGGCTAGTTAGGTGTCACTAGGCGCTCAATTTGAATAAATTGTGTTAGGTATACGAGTCTATGCAACAAGTTTGCTATGAATACCATCCATGAATTTAGAGAAGCACCTCTTGAGTTTCCTCATAAAATTTCATTCGAAAAAAAAATTAAAACATAATTTTATAATTAAACTATAAAACTATGAAACTCTCTTAAACACTTAAGAGTCGATGTTGTGATTAAATTTTATTGGTAAGATAAGATGCATAACATTGCTCGCAACTTTGTAATCCACTTACAATGGAGGTTGGTCTAAAATTAAGAATAAGTTTTGTAGATTTTTTTTTTTAAGTTTCTTATTATTGTTTATAAATACTTTTATCTGAATCACACTTTTAAATTGGTAAAGTTTTCATGTTGGTAACACTTTTAAAATTGGTAAAGTTTTCACTCTTTTTTTTTCCTTGAAAAAAAGACGCATTTCATTAATATTATAACGAAACGCACTGTATAGAAATTGCAAAGAGTCATATCCACTCATTTGAAATATATATGTCAAATATTGTGTCCTACAGATTATATATTTTTTGTTGCACAATTCTCAAGATTAATATAAAAAAGAATGTTTCAAGATCTTGAATATCATCATCTGTTTGTATCAATTTACTGTATTCTATACAGTTGTTCCCTACCTTATGGGGTATGCAATTTACATAGTTATAAATGGTTCTTCAAAAAATAACCAGTTTTTGTGCCGAGAGGCGCTCTACAACCTGTTACCACCTGAGTTGCACTCAATTGGACTTTTAACGAGCCGCCAAAGATGAACAATCGCTTGTTCAAATTTTCAAGTTCAGAAGTCCTTGCAGGCCTTCCTAGGCCCCCTTTTTTAAAAATTTTAACATGTTCATACCCCATGGGGAATTGTAATAAAATGAGTTAGCATGATGACTTTATGTAAAAGGTTTGGCTTCTTAGGACTTATTTATTAATGCATTATTCTAGGGTGTTTTTTCCTCGTTAATGATTTATTGTTTTTAAGCGATAAATAATTTTCGAGTTTTTCACCCGAACCTCCAAAACAGGAATAATCGCATTAATTAATTAAGCCTTAGCATGTTATTAAAACCTATGTCTCAATGTATATTACCATGTTAATCATTATTTTGAGTCATTATGAACATGTCCCAAGTCCCCCATGGGTTTTGTTTTAATTTTCGAAATATATATATATATATTTCGTTTTTGCAAGCTTATTTTTAATAAGTTAATTGTAAAACTCTAAAAAGCCAGAAAAGTGTGGCTAGGAGGTTATTTTTTCCATGGGAGTGCTCGTTTTCTAACTCAGAGCACCCACTTAACCCCTAGACCCACTTTGCTAAGTTTTCAAGTAATAATTTATCTCCAAAATTAATAATTACTCGAAAAAACCAAAAAAGACAAAAAATTGGAAAAAATGAGAAATATGGCAACTCACAAAAAATTGGAAACTTGAAGAAAATTGATTCCGTGAGTTGGCAAGGTCAATAGGATTATTCCTAAAGAGTTGCAAGTCACCAAAAAAGGAAAGAAATGGATGCTAAATATCAAATTGGATTTTTTCCAAGAGAGGGGTGCTTTTCCCAAGAAAGAAAGATTTGGTTTGAGGTCAAGCTTTTGACATTTTGGGTAATTGTCTTCTTTTTGCCCCAAAGCATGGAGATCCAACTCACATCCAACTCATGCCAAGCTATCAAGCTCATCCTTTAGCAAGTGCATCCTCTCATGTTGAGCTTTTCTATTTAAGAGAGCAAGTTCTCTTCATTTTGGAAGGAGATTTTGGCAAGGAACTTATGCTTCTGTATTTTGTAATATTTTTCTATCATTTTGAATAAAAGGCTTTGGAGGTCAAGAACTATGTAGCGATTCTATGTGTGGATGAATATTGTCTTGAGCTTTTGAAGTAGCCGGTGGTGTTCATTTTCTTGCATCTCTTTGGTTAAGCTTGGCCTTTGAAGGAGAGTTGTATCTTGGTAGGGTAAGGTTTAAAAGCTTGTTTGCTTGAAAATCTTATTGTTTAGTTGTTTCAGATATCTTGGAAGTACATTTTTATTTTGTTTAATAATCTTGTTTTCTGAGTTTCTGTGGCAGGTGGCACCAAATTTCTTAACCATTTTTGTGTGCAAGTATTTTGTATTAGTTGCAGGTTACGAAGATTGAAGAAGAGGTTGAGTTTGCTTACATCTTCCTGCTCTTCAAAAACTACAGAAAGACATAGTCCCTCTTTGTTCCATTGTTAAGAACTCCATCGTCCATATTCCAGCATCAAGCTTCTTCATATCTTCTCTCATTCTACAAAAAATATTTATTTCTATTACCGATTATTTTGATGATTGATATTTGGTTTAGTAAATAAAAGTATGTCAATAACTAAATATGATTTCATTTATTATTAAGGTTAGATCTGATTTGAATGTTAAAACTCATAAATCTAGCTTCAAACAAGTACTTTTCAATACTTTAAATTTTTATCTTTTAAAAGTTACTTGAATTACATGTTAATTTTTTATTGTTTAAATAAAAAAATTCGACATATTTAACTGAATATTGCTTGTTGTTTTGCAGCAGAAGCAGATAAAAGAGAGAGGCACTCTGGCCAAATTTCGAAGAAATAAGCAATCCGGAGATCCCTCTTTTCACAGTTATCTCTTTGGCCATTTTTCTAAGGCCCTATATTGTAATACTTGTGCTTCCTATTCTACAGAGGAGCACAAGTAATTTCCATTTCTAAATCATTGTAAAAGAGAGAAGCAAGTGGGAATCCAAGTGCCCACACCCCATCCCCCTAGGGGGGATTCGCACTGTTTCGTTTTTTGTTTTTTTTTTAAGTTTTTCTTAATTTTTTTTAGTTTATTTTAAGTCCCTAAAGTAAAATTAACCCAATCCGACTGTGTTCTCGGTAACGAGAGTATCAACATCGAGATTTAAGAAACTTATACTTAGCTTTAAAAAAAAACTTAAAATATCCAAGACTTCAAGGCCCCATATGCTCTACACCGCTACAGCTTGTCTAATCAGTTGGTTGTATCAGAAAGGGATACGAGTTAGTATATTTAATAGGAAAACCCACACAAGTGATTTTCTCAAGAACTCGGGAGGTTGCAAAGGGTAACTACTACAGAGTCAGGGGGCTACTCCAAGCAGGTTCATCCTCGCCCCGTTGGGCACTTGGTATTACCGCTTTAGCACTCAGTTCGAAGGGACTTGACTTGTTGGGCCAAACCCACAATTAACCCATGCCCTTAATTACTTGTGTAATAATCTTAAAATTGACCTACTGAGACAACTGCAATACTTCACGAGACTTCACTAGCAACCCTTACACAAGCACTCGATTAACACTGGTCTATTTTGGCAACCTTATTTATTTTTATGCTTAAGTTAATTTATGTGTTTTGTGGAATGTTATTTGATGTGTTAGTTATTTATATCATTTGCAATTCATCTTAGTTGTGATATTTTATTTCATCTCATCTCCTAGACTAATTGTTTTATTTCATATATTAAACACCATAGTTTATTTTACTAGGGACCACCTCCCTTGGCTTCGCTAGGAGAGAGCCTAGACAGAGGAGTCAAGATCAAGTGACAGCACTTGACTCTTGCTTTCCCCCAAGGTCGCACCCAGTGGCTTGAAGATTTATGCCACGTGACCCGAGGTGTGAATTAGGTAGCAACATTTTGGGGTCGTTGCCGGGGATAAGTCTTTTTATTCCCAGAATACGACTTTGAGTTTTCCCTTTTGTTTTTATGCTTTGTTTGATGAATGTTAAAATTTGAATAATTTTACTTAGATCATCTGGCGACTCCACTATCTTTAACTTTACCAAGGCATTCAACAAGAAGAAACTCTAAAGGCTTGCTTCAGTTCATCCCTGAGCCTGAACAGGTATATCATAGGAGGAAAAGCAAGCTAGCTTCTCGTAGGATCCTTGAAAATCTTATGTCTGAGTCAATCCTTGACATTCACCTTTTATATGTTGATCCTCAATCAAGTGATTCACCTACCAGCATGGGCGATCTTTTTAAACCCTTGTACTTTACCACCATTGCTGGTTATCCTCATCAAATCCCTAATAAAGCCATTGAAAAGGTTCCCTCTTTCCATAGTAATTATGCCATCACTGCTAAGTCTCATCTATTATTTTTTGCGTAGTGTTATGCCAAGTGGTGCCATAATGTGAATTTTGAAGATGTAAAGATGAGGCTCTTTGCCCTATCTTTAGAAGTTGATGCTTTTGAATGGTTCTCTAATCTGGCCAATAATAGATTCAATACCTTCACAAAGTTTGAGACAGCCTTCAATTCAAGATGGGGTGATAAGAAAGAAAACCGACATCTATTAGCTGCCTTGACTGAGACAAAGAAGAAAGAGAATGAGACAATAGAGGAATTTAATAAAAAAATTCAATGATCTAGTTTCAAGGTTGCATAAAGATATTAAACCTCTCGATGCCTCGATTCTCATCTACTACATAGAAGCCTTTGAAGGAGAAATGAGATACCAGCTTGGAGATAAGGAGCCAACAACCCTTCAGGGTGCTATGCAAACTGCTGAAAAAATAGATAGAAACATGCAAGCATCAGGAAAATCTAATCTACCTAGGTTTTCTAGAAATAGTGTTTCCATTTCAAAATCACATGATTCCAAGGGAAAAGCAGTTGAGCCAGAAGGTAAAGATCAAACTAAGGAATCCATCAAGGAAATAACATAATTAATGAAACAGATGATGGTCGACCACACTTCCCAACTGAATGCATTTCGAAGTAGACTGATGATTATGGAGAAAACTCACATTGCTCAAAATCAAAGAATTTTTCAACCAAGGCCAAACCAAGAGTGGAAGAAGAAGTATCCTCCCCAAGAGCAGAGACCTCCTAACCAACTTGAAACAAATAACATGGTTGATGAGGTTCATCCCTATTGCAGACCTTGTGAAGAATTCCATGAAGAATCTACTTGTCCAAATTTTTGCTACATCATGGAACAAGAACAGATAGAGACAAGCAATTTTGTGGGTTATCCTAGATATCCTGAATACATAAATAATACCAGGACTGTCCATCCTATCTCCAAAGAAAAGTGGAAACAAGCAAGGGAATATAGTCAAGAAAAGGCTAATGCTACAAATATTTTTGGGGAAAACCCTACTCTTGAGCAAATCATTGAAAAATACAAAGACAAGGTCTATCAAAGAAGAAGGAGTGTCATCCCAACCAAGTCATATCAACACATGCCAAAGGTAAAAAAATCTCCCCATGTAGATTTGAATATTGATTTGGGTAATTGGTTGTCTAGGGCTAAAATCCATGTCCCGGTAATTGAGATCCTGAAAATTCCTAGTCAAAGGGATATTTTCATGAAAACCTTAGAGGAACCTAAGGAAAAGAATGTTGAGAAACCTGGAGAAGTGATTACTGAAAAGACTAAGGAGAAGGTAGCCAACAAGAACAAAGAGACAACTTTGAATAAACCAGTTGAGATTCCTACTAGGAAACAATTTTTTTTTAATGAAGACACTCCTATTGTTTTGCATAGTAGAGATACCAACAAAGAAGATCATCCTCCCTTCTACATATCATTGATTGCAAATGATAAGTCGCTACACAATTGTATGCTTGATTCGGGAGCATCCTCTAACATCATGACCAAGAAAGTTATGGAGGAAATGGGTTTAAAGATAACAAGATCATACCAGAATGTGTGTGCCATGGACTCGAGGGAAATTGATGTTGTGGGTATAATTTTGAATTTTCCAGTCAAGTTAGCTGCCTACCCAGACATTGGTGTGACCATGGACATTGTAGTCATAGATGTACCTAATATATGGGGAATGTTGTTGTCTAGGAATTGGGCTGCCTCCCTTGGAGGATCCATCCAAATGGATTGGACCTATGCCATGATTCCAACTTCTGACGATGCACATGTTAAACTATATAGGGAAAAGGAAAGGAAATATCATGTTGAAGATCCTGATGAGCCTGATAATGAGTACATATGCGAGACGGATAGTCTGGGAAACCATGCCATCTATGATAACTACCTTATACCCATCATAGAGAAAGCAAATAACAAAGAAGTAGATGAACTATGGAGGATGAGTTTTAATGGGGATTTTTCCAAGTCAGAAAAAGGGGCAGGGTTTGTCTTAACTTCACCATCAAACCAGAAGTTTAACTTTGCTTGTAGACTTGAATTTGATGCATCTAATAATGTAGCCGAGTATGAAGCACTTCTTCTAGGGCTTGAAGTTGCAAAGGACATAGGCATTAAGGTGTTAAGTATCAAAGGTGATTCGAACTTGATTGTTTCCCAAGTTAAGAATGTGTTTTCATGCAAGTGTGGAAGACTAAAAAAGTATAGGAATGTTGTATGGGACACCATGGAATGTTTTGATGCTTTAAACCTCATGGCAGTGCCTCGCTTAGAAAACAGTGAGGTAAACAAATTAGCAGTAGCGGCTTCTACCCTAGAGTTCACTGAAGAGTTGATAGAGGGAAATGGGAAGTTTGAAATAAATTTCAGGCCCTCTGTCCCAGACAATGTGAATCATTGGCAATTGTTTAAGGATGATAAGCAGATAATAAATTTCATCAATAGAATGAAAGAGTTCTCCGAATTTCAAGTCAGTTTTTAGGAGGAAGAATCCTACAAAGGGGAAGATGAGCAACCTAGCAATCCTGTTCCCAAGAGAGTAGTGGAATGAGAAAGAGCTTTTGATAGGCAAGACAGGTGTAAGAATAAAGAAACCAACAAACATGAGGATTACATAGAAATAAACATTGGCATTGGAGAAGAGCCAAGAAAAATAAAAATCGGAAAAGGAACTTCTGAGAAAGAGAGAAAAAATTTGATTGAGATGGTAAAGGAATTTAGAGATGTGTTTGCTTTTACATATGATGAACTTAAAGCTTATCGAGATGACGTGTTTCAACATACAATCCCTTTAAGGCCAGATTCCAAACCCTTTCGACAAAAGCTCAGAAGAATAAACCCCAAGTTAGCTCACATGGTCCAACAAGAGTTATAGAAAATGTTGGCAGCAGGCATCATTGCTCCAACAAGACATTCATCGTGGTGCTCAAACTTGGTTGTTGTTAGGAAAAAGAATGGACAGTTGAGGATATGTATTGATTTCCGAAATTTGAACATCTCTTGCATAAAATACAACTATCCTTTGCTAGATATGGAGACCATGTTGCAAAGAGTAACGGGGTCAAGCATGATGTCTATGCTTGACGGGTTCTCTGGGTATAACCAAGTCCTGGTTAAGAAAGAAGATCGACATAAAACCACTTTCACTTCACCTTGGGGAACGTTTGAATATCTAAGGATGCCCTTTGGTCTTTTGAATGCAGGTGCAACTTTCCAAAGAGCTATGGATTATGCTTTCAATGAGTTAATTGGAAAGATAATTAAAATCTATCAAGATGACCTTACTGTTTTCTCCAAAGAAATATCTAATTATATAGGCCATCTTAGGAAAGTGTTTGAAAGATGCATAAAGTTTGGCATTTCTTTGAACCATGCCAAGTCAGTTTTGGTTATAGATGAAGGTAAGTTGCTTGGGCATATTATTTCTAAGGATGGTGTGAAAATAGACCCTGAAAGAGTAGAGGCTATAAAGAAGGTCCCATTGCCTCAAAATAAGAAATACTTACAGTCCTTTAATGGCCAAATCAATTTCATAAGAAGATTCATCCCAAACTTAGCTGCGTTAATGAAACCTATGCAAAAACTACTTTAAAAAGATGTTAAGTTTGAGTGGGATAGTGAAGGAAAAGAAGCCTTTAGAAGCATCAAAGATTGCATAGTAAGGTCCCCAGTCCTGACTAGCCCAGATTATGCTAAGGAGTTTCAGATATTTTCCTTTGCCTCAGAAGATGCTATTGCCAAAGTCATCTTGTCACAACAAGACTGCCTTGGTATAAGGGGAAAGTGGGTATAAAAAATCCAAGAGTATGACTTAGAGATTAAATACACCAAGTTGATTAAGGGTCAAAGTCTTGCTAAAATGATGACAGAGGGAAATGAGCAGGCCTTAGGTATGATTTGTCAGGACAGTTCATCATCCTCAGCCAGTTCAACAGAGCTTCATCGTCTTCAACAACAACAGTGGTATTCAGATATAATTTTCTATCTCCTCAACTTGACTTGTCCTGAATATCTAATCGGCCACAAAAGAAGGTCGTTAAGACTGCAAGCCACTAAGTATTGTCTTACTCAAGATGGTTTGAGTTGGAAAAACCCAGATGGTATCATACTTAGGTGTGTAAATGAAGAAGAGTCTAAAAAACTCTTAGAAGAGTTTCACTTAGGATTTTGTGGTGGTCACTTTGCAGCTAAAACTACAGCCCACAAAATTCTTAGAGCATGATACTATTGGCCCACTTATTCACTGATGTGCACAAGTCTATTAGGAATTGCCAGAAATGTCAACTATTCATAGGAAAACATAAACTTGCCGCACTACCTTTAAATCCAGTAGTAGTCTAGGCCCCATTTCAGCGATGGGGTCTTGATTTCATTGGTAAATTTAAGGATAATTCAAGTAATGGTTACACTTGGATTTTGACCGCAACCAATTATTTTACCAAGTGGGTAGACGCCATACCTACTAAAGCCGCAACCAAAAAGGTAGTAATGGATTTCCTTGAAGACAAAATCATTACTAGATTTGGGGTGCCAACCAAGATAACCACTGATAATGCCAAGCTTTCAGCTCAGTAGCCATGTCATCTTTTTGTTTCAAGTATGGTATCATCCTATCCCATTCCTCGAATTACTATCCCTAGGGAAATGGACTTGCTGAGTCAAGCAACAAAAACTTAATGACCATCATTAAAAAGATTATTGGATATAATAAGAGGTCTTGGGATAGTAAAATCAAGTTTGCACTGTGGGCAGATAGAATCACCAAGAAAAGTGCAATGGGAAAGTCTCCTTTTGAATTAGTCTACAATATGAATGTGACCTTACCAATCCATCTTCAGTTACCAGTGTATCAGGTTCTACAAGAATCAAGATCAGATCAGGATTCATGAGTTGATAGAGTTGGATGAGTTCAGGAGAGGGGTAGTTGATCAGAATATCAAAATTCAGGACAAAGTTAAAAGAAATTTTGACAAGTCATCTCGGCCTAGAACTTTTCAGAAGGGAGATACAGTATTGCTATAGGACAAGCGGAAAAAAAAAACCTGGAAAACATGGAAAGTTTGACAGTTTATGGATGGGCCCTATATCATTCATGACATAGCCGGTGTTAATTCATTTAATTTAAGCGACATGGATGGTGAAAAGCAAAATCTGCCAATAAACGAGCAGCTTCTGAAGTTATTCTTCAGTGGCAACATCTGATGCCCATGGGGGCATCTTTGTATCATGAATTTCTAACCTTTCCTCTGCATTTTATTTTCTAGCTTAAATTTTGTATAATAGATTATTTTCATAAAAAATTATGTTGTTGTATATTATCTTGTATTATAGATTGTAACTTGTTAGTTCATTTGATTATATATAAATGTGACTGACTTGTCTAGTTTTGTGCAAGAACCAGAGATTCAAGGATTCTCGTATGATCAATTTTCACAAAGTTCAGATCAATCACACGTCCCATAGTTGGAGCCAGATGTTACCACCTGAGTTGCACTCAGTTGGACTTTTAATGAGCTGCCAAAGATGAACAATCACTTGTTCAATTTTTCAAGTTCAGAAGTCCTTGCAGGCCTTCCTGGGCCCCTTTTTTTTAAATTTTTAACATGTTCATACCCCATAGGGAATTGTAATAAAATGAGTTAGCATGATGAATTTATGTAAAAGGTTTGGCTTCTTAGGACTTATTTATTAATGCATTATTCTATGGTGTTTTTTCCTCGTTAATTATTTATTGTTTTTAAGCAATAAATAATTTTGGGGTTTTTCACCCGAACCTCCAAAGCTGGAATAATCGCATTAATTAATTAAGCCTTAGGAGGTTATTAAAACCTATGTGTCGATGTATATTACCATGCTAATCATTATTTTGTGTCATTATGAACATGTCAAGTCCCCCATAGGTTTTTCTTAATTTTCAAATATATATATATATATATATATATATATATTCGTTTTTACAAGCTTCTTTTTAATAAGTTAATTGTAAAACTCTAAAAAGTCATAAAAGTGTGGCTAGGAGGTTTTTTTTTTCCATGTGAGTGCTCGTTTTCTAACTCAGAGCACCCACTTCCCCTAGACCCACTTTGCTAACTTTTCAAGTAATAATTTATGTCCAAAATTAATAATTACTCGAAAAAACCAAAAAAGACAAAAAAATTGGAAAAAATGAGAAATATGGCAACTCACAAAAAATTGGAAACTTGAAGAAAATTGATTCTGTGAGTTGGCAAAGGTCAATAGGATTATTCCTAAAGAGTTGCAAGTCACCAAAAAAGGAAAGAAATGGTTGCTAAATATCAAATTGGATTTTTTCCAAGAGGGGTGCTTTTCCCAAGAAAGAAAGATTTGGTTTGAGGTCAAGCTTTTGACATTTTGGGTAATTGTCTTCTTTTTGCCCCAAAGCATGGAGATCCAACTCACATCCAACTCATGCCAAGCTATCAAGCTCATCCTTTAGCAAGTGCATCCCCTCATGTTGAGTTTTTCTATTTAAGAGAGCAAGTTCTCTTCATTTTGGAAGGAGATTTTGGCAAGGAACTTATGCTTCTGTAATTTGTAATCTTTTTCTATCATTTTGAATAAAAGGCTTTGGAGGTCAAGAACTGTGTAGTGATTCTATGAGAGGATGAATATTGTCTTGAGCTTTTGAAGTAGCCAGTGGTGTTCATTTTCTTGCATCTCTTTGGTTAAGCTTGGCCTTTGAAGGAGAGTTGTATCTTGGTAGGGTAAGGTTGAAAAGATTGTTTGCTTGAAGATCTTATTGTTTATTTGTTTTAGATATCTTGGAAGTACATTTTTATTTTGTTTAATAATCTTATTTTTTGAGTTTCTGTGGCAGGTGGCACCAAATTTCTTAACCATTTTTGTGTGCAAGTATTTTGTATTAGTTGCAGGTTACGAATATTGAAGAAGATTTTGAGTTTGCTTACATCTTCCTGCTCTTCAACAACTAAAGAAAGACATAGTCCCTCTTTGTTCCATTGTGAAGAACTCCATCGTCCATATTCCGGCATCCATTTTTCTAAGGCCCTATATTGTAATACTTGTGCTTCCTATTCTATAGAGGAGTACAAGTAATTTCCATTTCTAAATCATTGTAAAAGAGAGAAGCAAGTGGGCATCCAAGTGCCCACACCCCATCCCCCCAGGGGGGATTCACACTATTTCGGTTTTTTTTTCTTTTTTTTTAAGTTTTTCTTTATTTATTTTTAGTTTATTTTAAGTTCCTAAAGTAAAATTAACCCAATCCGGTTGTGTTCTCGGTAACGAGAGTATCGACATCGAGATTTAAGAAACTCATACTTAGTTTTTAAAAAAACTTAAAATATCCAAGACTTCAAGGCCCCGTATGCTCTACATCATTGTAGCTTGTCTAATCGGTTGGTTGTATCAGAAAGGGAAACGAGTTACTAGATTTAACAAGAAAATCCACACAAGTGATTTTATCGAGATCTCGGGAGGTTGCAAAGGGTAACTACTACAGAGTTAGGGGGCTACTCCAAGCAGGTTCATCATCGCCCTGTTGGACACTTGGTATTACCGCTTTAGCACTCAGTTCGAAGGGACTTGACTTGTTGGGCCAAACCCACAATTAACCCACGCCCTTAATTACTCACGTAATAATCTTAAAATTGACCAACTAAAGCAACTGCAATACTTCACGAGACTTCACTAGCAACCCTTACACAAACACTCCATTAGCACTAGTCTATTTTGGCAACCTTATTTATTTTTATGCTTAAGTTAATTTATGTGTTGTGTGGAATGTTATTTGATGTGCTAGTTATTTATATCATTTGCAGTTCATCTTAGTTGTGATATTTTATTTCATCTAATCTCCTAGACTAATTTTTTTATTTCATAGATTAAACACCATAGTTTATTTTACTAGGGACCACCCACCTTGGCTTCGCTAGGAGAGAGCCTAGACGGAGGAGTCAAGATCGAGTGACAACACTTGACTCTTGCTTGCCCCCAAGGTCGCACCCAATGGCTTGAAGATTTATGCCACGTGACCCGAGGTGCGAATTAGGCAGCAACACAACCCAGTATGGGGGAGATCTTGTAAAGTTATGTAACGTTACGCATGTAAATGTCATACATAAAAATAAAAATAAAATTAATTATCCTCCAAAATAAATGTTGGCCACAAAAACAACCTACTATGGTGTAGATGTTGTAATGTTCCTACCTAACAAAACAAAAACAAAAAAAATTAATTATCGTCCAAAAAAATGTCGGTCAGAAAACAACACAATATGGGGGAGATGTTGTAATGTTCCTACTTAACAAAATAATAATAAAAAAAATTGAATTATCCACACAAAAAAAATGTTGGTCGTGCATATGGTTTTAAAACCATGTGCAAGGCCTCCTAAACAACCCATGGTTTTATTGTACATGGTTTAAGAGGGCCTTGCAAATGGGTTTAAAACCATGTGCAAGGCCTCCTAAACAACCCATGGTTTTATTGTACATGGTTTATGAGGTCGTTGCAAATGGTTTTAAGACCATGTGCAAGGCCCTCTTAAAACCATGTATGGGGGAGATGTTGTAATGTTCTCTCCTAACAAAATAAAAAATATTATATGTCGGCCATGAATAGTATTAAATATTAATAATAAAAATATTATATGTCCACCTTAAATAAAAAGATGTGTCTTTTGGTCTAAATCACACCAAAGCTGATAGTTGAGTACAATACGTAAGAGGAGGTTTGCACCTCCAAATATTTGGTCCCTCTCAGTGATTGATAGAGCCTAGGATTTGGATGTATGCTGGTTTACAATAATCACTCATTTTGGGCCAAAATTGTAGTCTGTAGCTTATTATTGTATGCTAAAAATGTTAGTTTGGAATGGGTTTCGGATCATGTTCCATTATATTTTTATTATTGTGCTCCCACTCCATCCACATATCTTCAACCTATCTGAGCCCAAATTTAAATAATTGGTCAGCATCATTCCTATCTCTGAAGATGTGTTGGAAACTAATAAACTGGAAGCTCTTAGAGATCCTGACCAAGTCTTCATATATATCAATTAAGTGTATGGTCTTTGTCTTTTTCCTCTTTTTCATCCACTCAATAACAAGAAGAAAATCACCAAAGATTTGAATTTCCTATAAACCGAGGTTGATAGTTTTATCAACCCAAATGGCACTTCTCTATTTGAGTGCCGACATTCATTATGTTGGTACACAAAAGGACATTTTAGGATTGAAGTTTGCCAACACACTATAGATGGGCATGACATGAGATGCATTTATCCTTCAACCAGCTTGCCATTTTATTTTTCTAAGTATGGATTGGCTTATGCGACTATCTCCATTAAAACTCGAGTACATACGCGACTATCCTCGTTGACAACTTGCGTACTATACGCAACTATCTCCATTACAACCCGCGTACAGATCTGTACGCAGGTTTCCTTTAAGAGATTCGCGTGTCATACGCGGGTTGCTTATATTAATAGTTGTGTACACCTCCATTCGGAATTTAAAAATATAAATCATGATTAATGGAGATTAGTTGAGCCCTAATCATTAACCATCTCAACTGTCTCAACCTCCTCAACCTTCGAAACTGCTCTATTTCCCAAAGTATAAATAGAGGCCTTGGGAGGGCATTAATCAATGAATTTGGGAGAGCAAAGTTATGCTGGTGGTATATCTTCAGAAGTTTTGGAGCAGCAGAACTCAGAGTCCTTTGGTTGCAGAGGAGTCCTTGTCTCAGGCGTTGGGTTGTACACTTATCTCATTCACTAATTGTTAATAGAGAGAATTCTTCTTCCAACATTGTGTTGAGTCTCTTTCATGTATTAGGGTTTGACGAATATATTTGATTAAGAACTATATATGTTATTTATCTAACCTATTATATATACATGTATAAGATTGTACTTGGAGAATTTGCTCTTTGCAGGTGAAGGAGGTGCATCCCTGAAAGCTTTGGAGAGAAGCAAAGCGGAAGAAGATAAAGCTTGGATCGGCCGTCGATAATCGGGTGAGTCCAATATTTCTTCCTATTTCCTTTCTGCATTTGACTAAAGCTAATTGTCTGCAAGTTTTAGGAGTAAGTTGGTAACCCCAGACCCTAGGTTATAAGGGTGTTTATTCCTGAACAACAAAACTGGCGACTCCACTAGGGAGCCCAGACTGATGTGGGTTAACTCTATAGATCCGTGCCCAGTCTTTGCTTTGATTCAGTGTATGGTGTCTTGTCTTGGTTCATACTTGTAGTGGTGTTTGAAGACCTTTATAATTTTTCTCTTTTTTGAAAAATTTAACTCCTGTACGTGGGTTGTTGTACTACATAGTCACGTACAGAGGTCTGTGTACACGGGTTGCTCTATTGCACAGTCGCGTATAGTACGCGGGTCGCTCTTGTACATAGTTGTGTACAATCCTGAGCAACAAAATTTTTGGGTTAGGGTTTGCTTGTCCCTGTCCCTCTGTGGATTTTGTTTTGCTTAGTGGTCTTTAATTTTAACATTGCACTATAAGTTTGATGACCTTGTTAGCCATACTTTGTGCTGCCTAGTAAGCCCTTGAGTTTTTATTGTTTGGATTGTCTTTCTGTTAGCAACTTGAAGTGGATTTTCCTATTGGGTGAGAGGTTCGAGTGCTAGTTGTCTGAATCAGTGATCAGGGTTCTAGACACCGTTTTATCCTTTTCTATCTCTCGATAGGGTTGGTTTGTCACTTGCCTTTGTTTGATTTCAGTGATTTCCATTCATTGTGTCTTCCCAAACTAGGTTTTTCCAAGTCTTCCTTAGGTGGTTGAGTTTTGGTTTTATGAATCTGCTTTGCTTCATTTTGCTTACTTTATACAGTTAATTTATTCAAGCATACTCAAGAATTGTGCATTTAGGTGCATAGTAGTTTTTGAGGAATTTGAAAAGTGAAAAGAAAACATTAGAAACTTTTGCATTTGATTTGCATAGAGTAGTTTTATTTTCAGTTTTTAAATAAGATCTCAAAAATTACAAAATATAGTCTTAGTTTTCTCTTTATTAGTTGCATTTTCATCAGTTTAAATTTACAAAAAAAGAAAGAAAAGAGAAGCTTGTTTTAAGTAGTGATCATTTGCTTTGAAATTGATTTATACACCTATTATTTTTACATTTCTTTTCGAGTCAATAACATCATAGTCTTTCACTCCACTTGCCTTCTGAGTAAAAAATAGCCCTTAAAATTAACGCTATAATTAAAATTTATTAGTAATTTTTGTTTTATAGGGCCATACACCTACTAGCTTAGGCTAGAATTGTGGCATAGGAAATGTAAACTCCCCATAAGTATTTAAATTCAGACATAGTGGGCCAATCAATAGGTAAATCCTTCTCTTTATCGATAGTATCTGGGAAGCTCCTCTCAAACGGGAGTCAAGCACGACGCCACGTGGAGGCATTGGACTGAGGAGATAACCCTTCGATTCTTTGTCGAAACGTAAACCAAGGTTTTTACACATCTGGGGATTTTGTTCTAGACAGATTTTTGGGCTCAGCTACCCTGCCCATGCGTACGAATTAGGCTTGCGACTGTCCCCCCATACTGTTGGTATAGTTAAGGTAGCCTCTAGTCTCTTGACATCTAGGGTTCATGCACAGGTAAACCAGAAGGCTATTTCTGGTTCACCTTGGACGAGCTTGGAAGGTAACCCTTGTTGAAAGTGTAGGAGGGCGGTGGGTGATTCCTCCGCTTGTGCCTAAGAACCTCTTCAAGGATGCTAAGAAACTGTCTTTCAGCTTTCTTCAGAAAAGCATATCTTTTACCCTTTCTGACTGTTGAGACTTTAGGAATTTTCGTAGTGATTGCTCTGTGGTTTGTCTGTGTTTAGCCAACCTTAGGGTTTGAAAAGTCAAATTTACAATCGTGGAGAACCAACCTATCAGAAGGTCACGAAGGATGCAAAACCTTCCTCCTCTTATCACATTGGAACCTCCACCTCCCCCTCAAAGGCAGAGATTGGACACAGATGGTTCATTTGAACCGATAGGAGTCAGTGAAGTTCCGGGTGAACCAAAACTTAGGGTAAACCGTCTTAATTTAAACATGGTTGAGATAGAAGACTTGCAGGCTGACGAGTTTGCAAGGAATTTTAATACACCTCTAACTGATTTAAACGATCCAATGATCGTTCAGGTTCGTCCTTTTGATCCACCCATGATTGGTGTCCCTATGGGCAGGATAATGTCTATTGTAGGAGAAATTTCTTTTACCTTCACCTCAGCCGCTCCGGCTGAAGGGGTGCTACCTCCCCCAGTTAGTACCCCTAGAACAAACATACCTACTACGCCCTTAACTCCAGCGAGCCGAGTGGTTCAACCACCAGCTCCCACAAGTCTAGCAGGTTCTTATGGTGGAATGGTCACTGGGATTCCTAGTGTACCTACTGTACCTACTTCCTTCGCACACACTGCCCAGAGTGGTCCTATAGGATCCTTGGCTTTTGTCCAAGGATTTCCTTGGAATGGGGGGCACATTCCCCCATCCACTCCATACGTAGGCCCCACACCCTCTTATGTAGGGGTGCAATTTGGAAACACTAACCCTTATGGTCAAGGTTTCCAAACCCCGGTTTATGATCCATTCATGAGCTCTCCCTTTTTGCTTTTTAGCGGAGGGATACCTGCTCCTATTTTTCAAACTCCAGTTTCGACTGGGGCAACCAGAACCTCTTATACTGCACCTTACACAAACAATCCTGTGGCTTATGGATGGAACCTCTTATACTGCACCTTACACAAACAATCCTATGGCTTATGGATGGAACCCTTTTCAAAACAACCCATCCACTTCACAACCGACAGCAGGGGGAAACCCCACCTTCACATATGGGAACACGGGGGCAGGTCCCTCTAATCCCCAAGCTGGTACTTTTAGTGCTCCGGTTAGACCTAATCTTCCTTTCCTGGCAACGTTAAACTTGCCAAATTTGTCTAAACTGATGAATGACCCGGTGAGGCATCATCCCTCCTAGACGCCTGTACCTATCAAGTTGCCCTCGGACATCCCAAAATTCGAAGGCAAAGTTGGTGAAGATCCTGGGGCTCATGCCACCACTTTTCATTTATGGTGCTCTTCCAACTCACTGAATGAAGATTCAATTCATTGAGGTTGTTCCAAAGAACCTTGACAAGTACTGCAACAAAATGGTACATTGAATTGCCTTCTGCTGCGTTCAGGAGTTTTTGGGACTTGGCTAATGCTTTCCTTAGTCACTTCCAGCTTCTAGTCCGATATGATTTCGGAATGGACTTGTTGTCTACCTTTCGGCAAAACAAGGCCACCCATATCTCGGACCACATCCAAGAGTGGAGGAGGCAGAAGAGCCTTATTAAAGCCACTATTCCTCCTGAGTTCTTACTAGAATGGTGCCTTAAATCCCTATTGCCTTATATATCTAAGGAGGTATCTACTTCAGGAGTGACGAGTGAGGAAGAAGCTATCCTCAGGGCCCAGCAATTTGACTTGATTTATTCTCAGTCTGGGATCTTATACGATATTATCCCTGAGGCATCGAGGCCAACACACGATGTAGAGAAACCTAAGCTCGAACCCCATGCCAATGGTGTGGTTGGTTCCGTGAATTCTCCCACTGTAGAATATTTGGCCAAACATCTCCATCAGTTATCCGTCAAACATTCTACAGCGGAGGCAGCAAAGGCTGCTCCCTCACCCCAAAATGCAAATGTTTTTGCATAGACTTCTCAGAAGGGCAATCAGTAGCCCGGTGGGAAAAAGAAGAGAGGGAAGAAAGGGGAGGGAAATCAAAACAAGCAGAAACCCACAAATAATGCTGATGGGGGCAAGAAAGAAAAGAAGAAGGTGAAATTCCCATGTAAGTTGTGCCATGAAGATCACCTCACCCATCTTTGTCCCCTTATGGAACAAGCTCAGAAGCTGTTAAAAGCTCAACAATCGGCTGTCCTGAAGGATCCTTTTCCCCAAGGACAGAATTATGCTTCAGCTTCGAATGCAGCAAGGGGCACCCCAAATGCCCCTGACCCCAATTATATCAACATGGTTCGATCTCAAACTTTACTATAGACCAGGAATAAGAACTATGAAAAAGAGACCTCGGAGAAGGGTAAGTCCATAGGTGAAACTTCTAACCCTCTCACGATCGAGAAACCTGCCGAAGTTATGCCCAAGATATCAAAAGGTGTCTTTAAGAAGACCTTGCATAATCCTAATACTGGGGCTGCATCCAACTACTCTGTATTTGAAGACTTATCCCAGACACCTTGTGCAATGTCGGCTTTAGAGGTGTTACAGAGTTGTCCCGCCCAGCGGGATGCACTCTTAGCAGCATTAGGCAGTATGGACTCATCGAGTCTCATGGCGAAATTTCACTTGTATGATGTCAAAATTCGCCTACCTTACCATGTAGCCTTATCGATAGATGTCATCCATGGTGGAAAGACCATTGGAAGGGCAGTTGTCGACGAGGTTGCTTCTACATGTGTTATGTTCTTGTCATGTTGGAAAGCTCTTGGATCCCCAAAGCTTGTCCCGTCAAACACCCTGCTTACTGCTTTCAACGGAAGGTCATTCCGTCCGCATGGTATCCTACCGGATTTTGAAATTAAGCTGGCAGGGAAAGCAGTGTTTGTTGAGGTGGAGGTGATTGATGCACCTTTGGACTATAATTTACTCTTGGGAAGAAGCTGGACTTACGCCATGTATGCTATTGCATCGACCGTCTTTCGGGTGGTAGTGTTTCCACACGAAGGGAAGTTGGTTACTGTAGACCAACTCAATTTTACTCGAAAAGGCCGCATGGAATCTAATGAGTCCATTATACCATTGGTTGAACAGGCCAAACTTGTTGCAGAGAGCTTAGGAGCTGGAATGTACGCATCATTGATGGGCACATTTGATCTTCCAGCTCCGATTAATTATATAGGCTCTACTAGTGTGGGGAAGTCCATAGTCACGGTTGTTGATAGGACTGATCCTTGGGTTCTCCCTTCCCACCATGAACCTAAAGTGCCCTTATCGGCAGTGGAAGTGGCTTATCAAGCTATCACCCAAACCACTGTTGATTCCATTACGGTCCCCCTCTCAGTCTTAGAGGAACTGGAAGAAGTCTATTTGCTTACTTGGGTAGAAAACTCTTTGCATTCTACAGATTGTTTAGATATGGTTCTACCTTCTAATGAAGCCATTATGGAAGCCATGTGCGGACGAGATAAGATCTGTGAAGATCGTCACCATCGATCCTATTTTCTTCCAGAGTTAAGCAGGATAGAGAATCAAGAGTTTCATATGAGACTGGCAGACGATGTTGATATCCCCGTTAATCCCTTACCAAGGGAAGGAATGTTTGCTGAGGGGAATATGGCAAATATTTCTGCTACCATCCCTATCAACATCTCTGTAAATCCCGACGTTGTGGAAAATATACATATTGGCACAAACTGCTCTCCTGAGGAGATTGCGATCTATACGGCCTTGTTTAAGGAATTTCGCGACGTTTTTGCCTAGTCATATGAGGAGATGCCAGGCATTGATCCATCTATAGTCAAGCACGAGATCCGAACATACCCTGACACTAAACCTGTTCGACAAAAGTTAAGACCTGTTAACCCACGTAAAGCGGCAACAGTAAAGGCTGAAGTGGAAAAACTGATGTAAGCCGGTTTTATTTATCCCATAGCTTTGACGGAATGGGTATCCAACCCTGTTCCTATTGATAAGAAGCAAGGGACCATACACATCTGTACTGAATTTAGAGATTTAAACAAAGCCTTTCCTAAGGACAACTATCCCACGCCATTTATAGACCAAATTATTGATGCTTGCGCGGGAAGTGAAGTTTTTTCGTTTATGGATGGTTTCTCTGGATATAATCAAATTGAAATGAAACCGGAAGACCAACATAAAACTGCTTTCATTTGTCCTTGGGGTACCTTCGCGTATAAGAAAATGCCCTTTGGATTGAAAAATGTTGGGGCTACCTTTCAGCAGGCAATGAATTTTTCCTTTCATGATATTAAAGCCATTGTCGAACCCTACCTTGATGATTTGCCCGCACATTCTCGTAAGAGGATTGACCATCCAGATCACTTGCGTTTGATATTTGAACAATGCATATACTATAAAATTCGCTTGAATCCCCACAAGTGTGTGTTCTGTGTCGAGTCAGGGAGATTGCTCGAATTCATTGTCTCTAACAAAGGCATTCAGGTGGATCCTTTAAAAGTTGAGGCCATTGTAAATCTGCCTCCTCCTCGTTCTATCAGGAAGCTTCAGAGCCTGCAGGAAAATTCCAATTTTCTTCGACGTTTCATTGCAAACTATGCCAATATTACTAAGGGTTTCATGCATCTGCTAAAACAGGACACCCCATTTGTATGGGATGAAACTGCACGACTCGCATTCGAGGCATTGAAAAAAGCTTTGTTGTCAGCACCATTATTACGTCCGCCAGATTACTCTAGGGATTTTATATTGTATCTGGCTGTGTTTGAGTCGACCATAGGGGTAGTCCTAGTCCAGGAGGATGATAAGCTCCAAGAGCATGTCGTTTACTATCTTAGTCGTGCTTTAGCTGGACCTGAACTTAGGTACTCCCACGTTGAGAAGTTGGCCTTAGCAGTTGTTTATGATGTTCAGAGGTTACGTCACTGCATCTTACTAAGGACTACAACGGTAGTGGCAGATGTTAATCATTTTCAATGTGTTTTGTCCCAACAGATAGTTGGAGGCAAATTCAACAAATGGATAGTCATTCTCCAAGAGTTTGACTTGGATTTTCAGTCCGCTAAATCCAAAAAATCCTTAGTTTTTGCTGAGCTTATTGCAGAATTTCTAGTAGATGAAGATGTAGCTATTAAAGAAGACTCATTCCCAGATGAGCACATTTTTTTGATTTCCACCTCTGATCCCTGGTATGGAGATATACTTATCTATCTCCAGACTTTGAAGTATCCTGCACCTTTCTCGCGGGAAGAATGACGTAAACTATGCCTACATGCCAAGAACTACCTCATCGTATGAGATATTTTATACCATAGAGGGGTAGATTCTGTTTTGCGTCGAAGTCTTACCCACAAAGAAGCGGAGATTGTCCTCAATGATGTCCATAGTGGAGCGTGTGGGGGTCATTTATCTGGGTTAGCAATGACCCAGAAGATATTACGTGTCGGTTATTTCTGGCCCACAATATTTAAAGATTGTGTGGAAGCAGTGAAGCGCTATCACCCTTGTCAGCTTTATACCAGAAAAATGCGGTCACATCCCGCTCCATTATTTCCCGTCATCTCAGTGGGCCCCTTCATGAAGTGGGGGATTGATTACGTGACGTGTAACCCAGCCTCGGCTGGGGGGCACAAATATATCATTGTCGTTGTGGACTATTTTACGAAATGGGCAGAGGCAATGCCCACCTTTAAAGCTGACAGGGAAACTGCAGCTTTTTTTGTGTTCAATCAAACTACAGCACGATTTGGTATACCCAAGGTGATTGTCACTAACCATGGCAGTCATTTTCAAAATAGCATGATGACTGAACTGACCACTATGCTAGGATTTAGACAAGAACATCCATCTTTGTTCTATCCTTAAGAAAATGGTTAGGTCGAGGCTATTAATAAAACTTTGAAGACTATCCTCAAAAGTACTATTGATGCAGCTCGTTCCAACTGGCATATCATGTAATATCCTGCACTTTGGGCATATCGAACTTATGTAAAAACTGCTATGGGGTTTTCGCCTTTCCAACTCGTCCATTGAGTGGAAGTTGTTACCCAAATTGAATGTGAAATCCCGTCTTTAAGAATTGCTATTCATGTGTTACCTGATACGACTGAGCTTGAAGAACATCTATTACATTTATAACACCTTAATTAACAAAGTAGAGCTGCGCTGATAGCAAACCAAGCTCATAAAAATAGGGTCAAATGCCAATATGATAAATCGGTCAAGCCTCGAATTTTCTCTGAGGGGGAACTTGTTTTTCTCTGGGACTAAGACAAAGAACCCGTGGTGGCAGGAAAGTTCAGGCCTATGTGGTTAGGACCTTATATTGTGTTGAAAGTGTTAAAGAAAGGCGCATATGAATTGATAGATTTCGATGGGAATAAGCTGGCTGAGCCTAGAAACGGGCTCTACCTGAAAAAGTACTATGCTTAGGCTTAGAACTTTTTCTTGTATTTTATTGTATGTATTTTTATGTACACTAGTTCGTCGATTTGTGTTTTTTATACCACCTGTTGGCTGTTTCAGATGTCTTCCGAGAGGTTCATAGGTTTCGCTGATGGCGCCAGTCGCCACACTTGTAATTTAGCTTCGGTTGCATGGGTCATTTATTCGCCCTCAGGACAGTTAGTTGCCTTAGGAGGCGCTTGCTTAGGTCCCGTTTCCAATAATGTGGCTGAATATAGGGCTGTCATTGAGCTTCTATGGGATGCTTTGTCATGTGGTATCACTCAGCTGGAAGTCCGACTGGATTCTCAACTGGTGGTTTCCCAGCTCAATCGGGCCTATCAGGTGCGGAACCCTATTCTATTGCATCAATTTATGCAAGTTAGGTTATTAGAAAGACATTTTGAGTTCATTACATTCAACCATTTTCCAAGGAATCAAAATTCATTAACTGATGCATACACTAATTACATATTGGATTGGCATTTAACACATCTTACATAAAAAGTATACAACAAACACATAAAAAACATTTGTAAATAAACCGGCAAATATATATATGTGTGTGTGTGTGTGTGTGTGTGAATATCTGTCTACATAGACAGGTTGAGTCTCTGATCTTCAGATCTAGTCATAACTGTATAATATACACAAAATATACAAAATATGGATCTAAGTCCATCAAAATGCCCCTAGGTCTAAGCTTGACCACCTTGGTCACTTGGACCACCCTGGTCCCCCCGGTCACCCTGTACTCTGGCTTCTTCAGCCTCTTCGGCTTCAGCAGCCTCAATAGCATCTATGTATACCAGCACTGCTCTGGCTACTCGCCTCAAAAGGCGTATCCAAACAGTTGGCACACCAACCACGAACTCCTGCATGATGGCTGGGATGTGCTCAATCCGTAAAGTAGGTACTCTCTGGGTAAGCTTGGCCAGCTTCCCCTCGAGAACCCTAATCAAGCCTTGGTCTTCTCCCAAGACACGACGTACATACATACGTGGATGCCCTTCAGGGCGGACTGGTCTAATATCTGCATTTTGACATTTTAAAAGGATTAGAACTCTTATACATATGTATATATCTCTATATTTAAAATTCATAAAAATTTTAAAATTTTGAAAATAAAAAAATTACCTAACTCTCCCCATGCTCCTCCTGGAGGGAGGACGAGGTCAGCATCACCACAGAAATCCATTCCAACATATGGAAACTGCTCCAAAGTTGGCAACTGTCCCTCCCACCAAAAGTAGAAGTCATCATTATAGACACTCTGCACCGATCCACCACCTCCCTGGTGGAGGAAAATATCTCCCCACCTGTTCAGCCTAGGATGATGAGGAGAATGAACTGGTAGTGGCATTGCAGGACTCAATCCCGACACTCTCTCAAAGAAGAAGGCTACTAGTATGCTGGAATACCCAAATTTTTCCTCCTTCCTCTTTTGCAGTCAAAGAGTTCTTTTCTCATAATCGAGATCACTCCTGAGCACCAGTCATATAGGGCTCCCTGCATACAATCTACTGCTAGTCTCATTTGGTTCCGTGTTGCAAGGTGGAGTGATGACGACCTTGCAACCCTCACTATAGTACTCGTCAACACTTGCAAAGGAAGGTCGCGTATGTGAACAATAGGGATGCAGCTACCCCGCTTTTGTGTGCCTGGTGCACATTATATATCAATATAGTTCTATACACTTAGAGGGTCACTGCCTCTGCCGGTGCCTTCCAAGTTTACCGGAGCTCCCTGTCATCATAAACCGGCAATGAAATAGACATCCTTAGAAGTAATCTCCAAAGACTCACCTTGAAGGTCAAACATGCCCAAGTCATGATCCTAATAATTTATCAAGAACTCTAAGAGGTGGACATTGGCCCACATATGTGAGGTATAAAAAAACTTCAATAACCCACTTTGACGTAAAATATTCACTGTGGGGGCATCTTGAAGAGCTTCTTGGTCCATGTCTTCAGGTTCTCGCTCCCTCCACTCAAGCACCATCTTTCAACCTAATAACCAAGCATTTGCCAACCTTTAGTTTCATATAAAATGTTGAAATTTTGACCCTACATACTCTTTTTTTCATCTCGCGCAGCGTACGCGACTGTATTTTAAGGCAAGTCGCGTACTGTATGCGACTGTCCTTCGGACAACCCGCGTACAGAACGCGTGTATGCGAATGTCCTTCGGACAACCCGCGTACAGAATGCGTGTATGCGACTTTTAATATAGCAAACCCACGTACACAGCGTTGCTATTTTGAGGGCATCTAAAAACATGAAATTAGGGCTCAATTTTGACAAATGCTTGGATCAAAAGAAAGAGCATGGAGTGTAGTCTTACCTGACACTTGCGGTTTTGGAAATGGTCCACCGGATTGTCCACACCGAGCAATTGAAGGTAGAGGTATAAACTTGTCTTTTATGGTTAAAAATTCAAATGGTGAGTTTTTATTTATGTTTTGAACTATTTACAGAAAATTTATTTTTCAAGTGGGTTTTTTCCCTATAGTTCATAATTTGTAAAACTAATACCATATTTTCTTTTCCATGTGACAGGTCTATCATCATTTTTAAGGTGTTTTTGCTCATATAGGATGGTTTTTCGTCGTTTCACATGCATTCTGCATTTATAACTACTCCATCTTAAAACCTAGCATTAACATTTTGACCACGGACTATGGTATTTTTAACCATTAGTTCCTTGTCTTTACCATTGTTCTTCCGTGGATAGGACTTTCCTCCTATGAGTATCCTCATTTAGATCCTATTTATTGTCTTTTGATACTCATACTGCAACTATCATTGGTTCAGGGGAATCTTTTTAGCTATTTTTCATGCCAAATTGAGCCTCATTTAGTCTCTTTTTACAAGCTATCCCTTTATAGGACTCCCCGCCCTTATGGAGTTTCTTTAGGCCCATGTCTAACTCCTTAAAACAGACTTGACTGCCGAGTAAACTTGTTCGTTCAAGGTCGTTCAGATTACGTGAATGGGCATCCACATTGGTGGTAGGTTATTTCTTTCTCGGAACATGTGGAATAATACGAGAAAAGATCACTCTCTTTTCTACGGAATTGAGAAGAGTATTCTTAGGTACAGGTTTATCACTTTTCTGGACTTGAGGGACTAAATTTACAGAAAAGGAACACCCGGTATGACCTCAGTTTTCTCTTTTTCATGCTCTGGACCTAAACATGAAAAAGATTCTGAGTGTACTTTGTGTATTTGTCATGCTCGTTAAACACTAAGAACAAAGCATCGAGTTTATTGTTGTAAGCCCCATTTCTCGTACTCAAATGGATCTTTTCGAGTGACCTTGCTTTCCTTCATACTCGTAAAACTCAAGCTATATGCTGCTCTCGAAGGAGCATTGGGTAGGTGGTAATTTAACCTTTTTCGGACCTCCCTGACTAAGTACGAAAAAGGTTCACCTTTTCTTCTACGGAAGTTAAGAGAGTTCTTATGTGGTATGTTTTATATTTTTTCGGCCTCAGGAGACTAAATTGGACGAAAAAGGATTCCCTGGAGTCTTCTTTGGAATTTTCAGACTCTCTAAATATGAAAATACCGAGTGAGCATGTACTAGTTCGGGCTCATAAAATCCACGAATCAGTGACACTATCAAGCATTATTCCCTCTTCTCTTCAAGTTTGTCAAAAAATGAAGAGAGATCCGAGTTGACTTTCCTGGACTCGTTAAAATTTAACAGGGAAGGTAAGGAATAAGTTTTTTTTTGGTTCTTAGTTAGTGGCAGCATGTCATTCTTGAACAAAGCACTCTTTGTTTTTTTTGATACTCATGTCTAAGTGTTCACTTTCAGTTCAGCTGTTACTTCGAGTTTCTTACTCCTCTTGTCAGTTCTACCTGGGGAATCTGATCATGTCTCCTACATGACAGATAAGTTTAGTTGTTCTATCTATAAAGTTAAAAAGCTGCCTTGGGTCATCTCTGTGTCGTGCTCACTGTTCAAGGACTTAACCTTGTGTCTGATTTATATCCTGATTCCATCATTATCGTATCTATTACTACTTGTGTTTCCCTTCCTTTACCCAGTTCCTAGTCACTCTTGTGATCCGTTGGAGGATCTATTGCCTTCCTTATCACAGTATGGTTCCGTATCAGCACTTCCTCACGATGAAGACCTAGAGTTTTGACGATCGTACCTTAGGATTCACTTTCATTATTGGTGAATTCCTTTGCTTCAGTTGTTGATTATCACCTATTGATTGACAATCTGTTGAATTTGCTCCATGTTCGACTTCAATAATATCTATTCACATGGCTTGGATTGTACTGGTTCTTTGGGATTGTTTATGAAGACCTTAGTTTCACATTCATGGACTAAGTTGCACAAGATTATGTTGTGGTTACTTAGACAACTTCTAGATCTTTGAAGAGTCATCATTATTGTATATTGTGGCTTTGATCCACCTTTGTAATATACGTGGTCTTGTACCCGTCCTATATGATGTACTCAAATATTGTAAAGGAGCTAGTGTTCCAGTATATTGAACATAACATCCTTAGATATGACTTTGTATATGACATTATTATGTATTTGTTTCAGGTACTACCTGTGCTCCATTGGACTTCTGAGTTCTCCAAAGATAATGATTACAATATATTTCGGCCATTGCTTCTCTCCGACCTCACACATTAGGGGGCATCTGTTATCAACCCAAATGGCACTTCTCCGTCCGAGTGTCGACATTCATTATGTTGGTACACAAAAGGACATTTCAGGATTGAAGTTTGCCAAAACACTATAGATGGGCATGACATGAGATGCATTTATTCTTCAACCAGCTTGCCATTTTATTTTTCTAAGTATGGATTGGTGTACACGGCTATCTCCATTGAAACTCGCGTACATACGCAACTATCCTCGTTGACAACTCGCGTACTGTATGCGACTATCTCTATTACAACCCGCGTACAGATCTGTACGCGGGTTTCCTTTAAGAGACTCACGTGTCATACGCGGGTTGCTTATATTAATAGTCGCGTACACCTCCATTCAACATTTAAAAATATAAATCATGATTAATAGAGATTAGTTGAGCCCTAATCATTAACCATCTCAATTGTCTCAACCTCCTCAACCTTCGAAACTGCTCTATTTCCCAAAGTATAAATAGAGGCCTTGGGGAGGGCATTGATCAATGAATTTTGGAGAGCAAAGTTATGCTGGTGGTATATCTTCAGAAGTCTTGGAGCAGCAGAACTCAGAGTCCTTTGGTTGCAGAGGAGTCATTGTCTCAGGCATTGGGTTGTACACTTATCTCATTCACTGATTGTTAATAAAGAGAATTCTTCTTCCAACATTGTGTTGAGTCTCTTTCATGTATTAGGGTTTGATGAATATATTTGATTAAGCACTATGTATGTTATTTATCTAACATGTTATATATACATGTATAAGATTGTACTTTGAGAATTTGCTCTTTGCAGGCGAAGGAGGTGCATCCCTGAAAGCTTTAGAGAGAAGCAGAGCAGAAGAAGATAAAGCTTGGATCAACCGTCAGTAATCGAGTGAGTCCAATATTTCTTCCTATTTCCTTTCTGCATTTGACTAAAGCTAATTGTCTGCAAGTTTTAGAAGTAAGTTGGTAACCCCAGACCCTAGGTTATAAGGGTGTTTATTCCTGAACAACAGATAGCATGTAATAAGGTGTACTTTAAAGCTAATAACTTTGCCCAATTGTTGGTAACTTGGCCCAAAAAGGCTGCAAATTTATGATAATGAGCTTAAGGTAAGTGTATGATCCCTCCTATGCCTCCCTTACTCGCATGTCTTTACGAAGCCCCGTTGAAATATGCCCAACATCTAGAATGGTCTATGCTCTCCTCCTTAATGCATCTTTGTTTATTTGTTACTTTGACTTGTAGGAAAATACTAATAATGGCCAAGGATTTAGTCCCATTTACTTTAGGTGAGATAAGAGCATCCTCAAATATAGCCCTGTTTCGAGCATTCCATACAAGCCATAAGACTGTAACCGAGAGGGTTATATAGTCTCTATAGACTTCATTGTTTAACCAAACTGATAATGTATCTTGTAACTATTGATCATGCCAAGTGATGTTTAATCCTTTGATTATGGAGATATGAGTCCATATGCTGTTCAATGTATGAATAAGTGATCAATAAATTCACAACTAGATAGTGCTGAATCATGATCTCCCATATCAGAATATCTCTGTGCAAAACTAGCCAAAGGAATAGCTTCATTTTAAGTGGACATTGAAGTTGCTAAAAAATATTATTCCAATATGGTGGGTCTAGGTGTTCTTCTTCTATCCGAATAGCATGATAACCCCCTTTTGGACTATTTTGACCATCTTCAACAGTGTTTTTGCCCAAACTAATAAATCTTCGGAATCCATAAGGTGGATATGAAAAGTCTTTAAATCTTCAAAGTATAATTCCGAGATATTTTGGCCTCATTCTCCACTCCCAAATCCATCATGCTTGTCACTTAATTCAATTTTACAACATTTTTAAATTGATGAAGTTTTTATTCTTGTATGAAAGAAATGTTTATTAAAAAGAGAACAAATTCTTAAATTGTGAATTTAAATTTGTTGTCATATGCGGCAACATTTCCTCCTTCTAAATTATAGAGCACCTCATTACTCTTAATATAACCATTAAACTTCATAAACACTATATCTAAATTTATAAAAAAAATCAATTCCTTAAATCAAAATTATACATAAAATCTCCATAATACACATTAATGGAAAAAATAGAAATTAAAATCTCCTAGTACACATTTAGGATCGAAATTAAGATCTCCCCAATACACATTTAGAAAATAATTAAAATAGATATTCTTCCCTGGTCAAAGATAAAAGTTTTCTAACCATGTGCAAAGGTGCACTGCTAAAATTTTTGGGGCTGGGAGGCGGCAATTCCTAAAACGTCTCTGACCCAAAAGGCCGTGGGATCATATCTTCATCGGTTCACATGCACACGTGATCTAAAGTAGCGGGAAAATATTCGTATTCTCAAGGGAAAAGCATATGGAGATATTCATTGTTATGCTGGTGAACGGCTAACAGAGCCGAGTTGAAGCAGGGAAAGTGCCTTGGACTTCATCAGAGTAGCTGAAGCCCTTAAATCTTGGCGCCGAAATTGGTGATGATGGTGTGAAACTCTAAAAATCTTGGCGACGATCAAGTCAATGCTTCATTTTTTCTGAATTCCTGTAATCGGTTAAACCAGATTGTCTTCTACGACGCATTTTTGAAGTATTTTGGGCCATTGTGCATTTATTCTTTTGCCTTCTTGGTCAATTTGGAACCATTTAGGGTTATTGGGAACGATGCAGAGGTGCGTCTGCGAGTGAGAAATGTTGGACGACTTCCAGTCAATATTACAAAGTCAAGCTGGTCAATTCCAACTAAGCTTCGCCGAAGTTTGGTGTCAAAAACTGGATATCTGTTTCTGGTGGATTATTGCGAATTCTAGTGCAAAAATAACATTTTCTTTTGGTTTTCGCTGCATGTCGAGTGACAGTGTCATGACATGCTTTAAAAATTGAGAGTTCCGATAGAAATTCACTTCAGAGGGATGATTTTTGGGGCATCTGGATCGTTCTGGCTTAGTTTATGTAAACTTTACCATTTTTCTGAATCCTGATAATCTTTTGTCTACATATAAGAGGAGTTTGTGAGTATTTTGGATTCAAGCAGCCTTACGTTTTGCAGTTTTTTTTTTGAATAAAATCACTGCATATTAGAATGAAAATGGGCATATCACCGTCGATTTAGGCTGCAAGATTTGTTGTGCCGGTTGGCCTTTTCGTTTCCTTGCTTATTATCTTGGTCAAGATTTTTGCTTTCATTGGATGCTAAATTTGGAGGTCAGTTGTCATTCTCCGCTAAATATAGAGGACTTCTTACATGGCCGAATCAAACTCTGCAATGATTTTCTAGGTTGAGTCCAAATTTTAAACATGGCGAACTGCTATATAGCGTCTTGATCCCATTTGTTAAAACGCCGAGGCGTTTGGGCATTCATGCCCCGTCAAAGCTAAAAGGCTTTCCGCTTTGGCTTTGTTGCAACCGGTATTGGTGGAAATTTTGGAGACGTAATGGATTTTTTGGGGGAAAAAATCACCGAAAACGGTAATCCAGCCCCACTCTTTGCGCAATGAAAGCCTCGGTTAATTTGCCAAGGTACACGGAGTGAATAAAATGCGGATTTCAGTTGAAGACACACCTTCAAAGACTTTTTGTTAATGGCGGCGGATGGGGCATCTGGCCTGACTCAGCGGGAGCGACAAGGAGGCATTGTGCTCCAAACGACCGGGACCAACGCTCCAATTCGGCGGCCTTACAGTTCTTCCACAGGTATTGTCTAATTCTTATTCACGTCATCTCTCTTATCCACAGACAATATCAAAATAAAAGAACATTACAAATGCCTCTTGGATACCTCATTGCTATGATACCTGCGTTCATCGTCTCCGCCATTATGATATTCAAGCCCTTGCTCGTCCGTGCATACAGGCGAGAAGTTCCATAGCCGAAAAGAGTGCATAGATACTTGGCATCGGGCAGGAACTGTAATAGTTCTCAAGAAATGGGGAATAATAAGCCGAAAAGACAAACAAGACCAAACCAGGTTAAAGAAGTCGATGTTCAAGGCACCGATGAGCGGAATCAAATCAGAAAACAGCCCAAGCGCACGGCTACAGGAATGGATTACAAGGAAAAAAAGCTTCGTCTCGACAAAGAACAGTCAATCAATGAAGCAAAAAGGGATCGAACAACAGAACAGGAGGACGTCGCTATCTTACTTACAGTTGATGCCAAAGATTCGGACGAAAGTCCTCCGAAACGGCGTTTAACAGATTTTATTGTCCATGACGATCAGGGTAAATCTCAGGGCATCGAAATGGTAGACGTAATTGACCTTTACATTTCTGGTTATATTTATCCAAAGAATGGTTCGTTGGACAAATCAGAAGGGGTTCGCTGCGAGGGTTTTGGGCGTGTAGAGTCATGGTCTATAACCGGTTATGAGGATGGGTTTCCTATTGTCTGGCTCACAACGGATGCAGCAGAGTACATCTGCGTCAAGCCTGCGGGTCCATACAAGAAATTCTTCACCATTTTGCACGAGAAGGCAATGCTGTGTGTCGAGGTTTATCGTGCGCTGTCAAAGCCTGATGGTGGCAATCCTGAGATAGGGTTAAATGAATTAGTGGCTCGGGTGATCCGGTCTATTTCCAAGCACTATCAGAGAAGGTCTATGGGGCGAGATTTCATTGTGTCTCAGGGTTCTTTTATTGCGAATCAGCTTGAAGCTATGGATGATGATTCATCAGAGAATGAACAGCGCTTCACGGGTCTGCCTTCTCTCATAGCTCTGGAGAAAGAGTACTTAAAGTTCTCAAAGAGGGAATCGGAAGGGGTAAAAATTGGGAAGTCTTCCACTGCTGCTGCTTCCTCTGCCCCGGTTGCTGACAAAGATGAAAAACTAGCGAGATCGATTCACGAGGAGAAAGACTGGGAGGCTGCAAAACCAAGTCGGAAGTCTCAGGGGAAGAAGTTTTACATCAAGATCAACGAGGACGAAATTGCCAATGATTATCCTTTACCAGCATTTTATAAGGCAGATGAAGATGAAATGGATGAGTATGTCCTTTTTGATGACTATTCATCTGCATTAGCTCCCGAGGATCTTCCCCGCAGGATGTTACACGATTGGTCTCTCTATAACTCTGATTCCAGGCTTGTTTCATTAGAACTTCTTCCTATGCTTGGCAGCACCGAGACAGATACTGAAATATTTGGTTCAGGAATCATGACTGAAGATGATGGCAGTGGATATTGTCTTTATGATGGCTCTGCAGGGGGTCAGAAGTATGAAGAAAAACAGCAACAAGGAATTCGCATATACCTGAGTGCAATCAAGGAATGGTTGATTGAATTCAGAGCTAATATGCTCTTTATATCAATTCGCACTGATGGAGCTTGGTATAGACTTGGGAAACCCTTGAAGCAGTATTCCCCTTGGTATAAGCCTGTGCTGAAAACAGCTAGACTTGCAATCAAAGTAATTGTAATGTTGAAGGAGCAGAGCCGTGTTTCCAAGCTTTTGTTCTCAGATGTGATCAGGAAACTGGCAGACCAAGACAAAGGTGAACCGACTTTTATCTCATCTAACTTGGCAGATGTAGAGAGGTATGTTACAGTTCATGGTCAGATAATTTTGCAGCAATTAGCAGAGTATCCAGATGAATGCATCCAAAGAAGTGCCTTTGTGACAGGCCTTTCAACCAAGATGGATCAAAGGCATTACACAAAACTAGCTTTGACAAAGAAGAAAGTAATAGTCAAGGCAAAAAATCTAAATCCCTGGGCCATTTCGAGACTTGATACTACCAAGCCGAAAGAAATCCGTGCGACTATGACAAAGCTTATAAATCGCATCTGGAGTGAATATTATTCATGCTCTGCATTGGAAGAAGCTGTGGAATTTGCTGATAATTTTGACAAAGATGTAGAGGAACATGAAGACCAGGAAGACAGTGAAGATGATGAGGATACAAATTTGGCTTCAGAAATTGCAACAAAACCATGTTTCCCAATCAGAAAAGGGAAAGGCAGACCAAACCGAAAAGATGCAAAATGGGTGGGAAATTGTATGGGCAAAACAAGGTTTGGTGAACCCCTGTACAAGAGTGCCTCTGTTCATGGAGTTATTGTTGCTGTGGGTGGAGCAGTTTTAGTGGATTTAGATGAACAGAATTTGCCAGTTATTCTTTTTGTGGAATACATGTGTGAGAAATCTCATGGTACAAAAATCCTTCATGGAAGGGTGCTTCGGAGAGGAAGCCAAACTGTGCTAGGAAATGCAGCTAATTCACGAGAAGTTTTTCTGACTAGTCAATGCCTACATATTGATCTGAATGATGTAAGAGAGACTGTAGAAGTGGATATCAGGTTACGACCTTGGGGTCATCAATATCGGAAGGAAAACTTTTCTGCAGATGAAGCTGATAGGGTACGAGCTGTGGAGCGCGAGCGGAAGAAACTGCCCATGGAATACTTCTGCAAATCTCTGTATTCGCCTGAGAGGGGTGCTTTTCTTTCTCTTCCTTATGACACTCTAGGCCTTGGTAATGGCCAATGTCTTTCTTGCAGACTCAGAGAACATGACATACAGAATCATACACTCTACATGCTTAAAAATAAGGATGGGTTTAGGTATGACGGTGTGGACTACCATCCTTTTGATTTTATTTATGTGGACCCAGAGCAATTTCCTCCACTTGGAGAAGAAAAGGAACCAATAGAAAGATTCAAAGCAAGTAGGAATAGAGGGCTTAGAGCCTACATTGTTTGCCAGATTTTAGAGATTAGAAGTTCAAGAAGCTTAAATAAAGGTGAATTAAAGCCCACAGAAATAATAGTTAGGAGATTCTACCGGCCAGAGGACATTGGGACTGAAAAGGCTTATACCGCTGACATCAGAGAGGTACATATAAACTTAATTTTGTAATGCATTCTGCCCCTTTTTTCTATCCAAATATTACTGTCTCATCTATAAGGACATACTTTTAGTCATTCCTCTGCCTAGTAGCATAATCTAAGGGCTAGATAAATCCTATTTTGCATTTTTGTGATTATAAATCTGAAGGTTGTTTACGGAATGACAGTCTCATGTATGAAACAACTTTCTCTTTGTTTGACACCTGTACTGTCTTATGGTTGCTATTAAGTTGGTTTTCTGAATTTTAAACTGCAGCTCCATATAAAAGTCCAAATTGTATGAATTTTCCGCTTCTTAGAGTATCTGGATTCTGGCCATCTGCCTAAATTTGTTTGTGTTTTAGGTTGATCTCAGTAAATTCCTTAGTTTAAATAAAAGTGCAGTACATGTTTGTACAAAGTGGTGTATATATATAGGGGAAGGAAAAACAACATGGGACCAGTAATAATAGCTATTGCTCTTGTCTTGACAGGTTTATTATAGTGACGAAACTGCTACTATAGAAGTGAGTGCATTAAAGGGAAAATGTGAAGTTAGAAGACATCAATATTTATCTCTAGTACCTGGCAATGCTATTTTTGATCACATTTTCTTTTGCAGCTGCATCTACAATCCAAAGAAGGGCACACTCATGCAGGTAAGCTTTAAAATTTCTTGAGAGTGATGAGTACTTTCATTATGCAAGTTCAATGCTAACATTCAAGCATAACTGAATTTTAAATTTCTACTGTGAATAGTTGCCTTTAAATGTCAAGTTAAGCTCTTCAAAAAGCATGGTAGGCAAGAAGAACAAGCGTTTTATAGACGAAACTGCAAGTGCTAAGCGAAAGGGAAAGACCATTTCAGTTGAACAATCTGCAGAAGAGATGTTAGAAGCCTCTCATGATTGTCGTTTGTCAACACTAGATATTTTTGCTGGCTGTGGTGGTTTGTCGAAGGGGTTGCAAAAATCAGGTGCCTCTGGCTTCTCTTTGTATACATTTTTTCTTTGTTTAATGTCTTTCTTAATTTTCTCCTCCATGTTGCATGGTTTAACATGCATGCTCACTATCTCTCTTTTGTATCTAATTTTGACTTCATTTTGATCTTTGATTTCTTATGCACCTTTGGAAGATAGACATTTAATATTTTTTTTAAAGTTACATAACCTCTTCCAACTAACATTGTAAGTCAGATGGCACTGTAATTATGAAATGAATCTGGGTAGAGATTATCTGTTCGATTATAGGCTTTACTCCACAAAAAATTTAGTGTTTATGATTTTAGTGGTAGGGGTTACGTCTTGGGAGCCAAGAGGAAGATTCACATTGCTACTTCAATGATTCAATGTAGACGAGCAAGGTGTTAGAAGTTGCACAACGACATTGCACTAAAACTATACAGTTTTCAATTGTGCATAAGAGTCTACTTTCAAAACCAACTTCTCATAAGCCTCATGTAGAAAAGGAGTGTGGTTATAGAAATTGGCCCTACAAGGCTATAACTAACAAAATCAGTTGTTTGGGCCTTAACACTTATCCCATTGCTTATTAAAGTTGAGCTGATCAAAATATGGGAAGTGCAAGTCAACGTTGGCTATAACTACATTAGATATCGAATTAGATTAGACTACAAGAATAGATAACATGATACATGTAATATTTAATTATTAGAGGTGGGTTGTACCCAAGACATTGTGACAGGAATGCCATTTTAAATTGGCGAATAGGATTTTCAGTATAGTCTAATGATTATCAGAGCTATAGTTTTATTTGGTTAATGTATCAACTTTCAAATAATACTTGACATCAATTGCCTCTTGTAGAAGGAAAAACAACTTTGCTTTGAGCTCAATTGATGGGGAACATTTTGAGAGCGTTCCACAATTGATAATATTAGATATTAGAGTCTAGACTAATAAAAGGCAACTAATTTTGTGATAAGTGATAACGAGTTCAGGAAACTATTATTGCAACCAGGAGCTATTGTTATTTGTTCGTAATTATTGTTGAAAGTACTATAAACCAAATTGAATTTGAATTAGAGTCCAGGAATCCAAATGGAAGATTAAAGAGGTTGATGATGAGTATGCTAAACATGGATTTACTTGAGTTGCGAGTATACAGTTAACTTGTCTGTGCACTTAAATAAACAGGAGAATAGGATCAACAACTTTATATTCATGAGAACATAAGAGAACATAATGCTTGTGTTGGGATCTTTCATGGTACCCCCTGACATGTAGAGGTGACTTGATGATCATTACTTATGTGATCTATCACATCCAGCAATTCCATAGATGAGATCTATGGTTTGCCCATGGATATTTGCCAGAGACACCTTTAGCTTGCTCATTTCATTATGATTAATGATATGTTCTAGTGATCTATGGGGGACATTCATTTGACACCAATGTGATGACACATGCTCTCTAGTTGACTCATGGTAAATGCTTTCTTATGTTTGAACATGACCATAGGGGGTTGATGGTGTTACTCTATAATGGTGTTCTTTAGAATTGTGATGGAAGAAAGGCAAGATACCATCAAGAAATCCTTCTCAAACTTGAAGAAAAGCTCGTTTATTTGAGTTTTAGCTAAGGATGCTACTTGGTGATGCTGCTTCCCTTTACCCTTCTTCTCTAGACATTGTGATGTGTAATGGCCATTCTTATGACATATTAAGTGTTGATTTTGTAGCACCAGATAGGTACTTCTGCATAGGTCGAGCGTTTGGCATGCGGGAGTTGTCTAGAGGATTTCACTTTAATTAAATGAACTATTAAAGTGAAAGTACTTTTGTAATTACTCTATGTAAAGTGAAGGCCCATGGTATTTGGTGACCCATCGTATTTGCCCCAGGTATTTGCATATTGTTATAGTATAAGAGGCAACCTAGGTGAGAGGAGGAGATACATTACTCAACTACACAGAGTGAGAGAGGGAGATCTCATTGATTAGCTGACGAATGACTCTCAACTAAGTGTGTAGGTGTAGGGGTGGAGGTCAGAGGAACAGAGCAAGTGGATACAAAGGGTTAGCTCTTAATGTTAGTGAAGCTGAGAGACCCATTCTCAGGGAGGATGGTACCATAGTCAGTTAACTAGGGCAGAGTAAGACCCTAGAAGGTACCCTAGGGCCCCTAGCAGTCTCTTGGGGTTCTTAGTCTGGGACCAAGCAGGTTGATGCCATGGCAAAGTCCTTAACATATGGTTAGGGCCACTATATGTCTCCAGGGTAATTCTGGTCTGGGACCAGACAGTTTCTTGGAGACGATGTCCAAGCAGATTCTGCAGGTTGAGACAAAGACTTCCTAGTTTTGGGACTAGGCAGATTCTTGGCATGGGACCAAGCAGTTCTTGCAGGAGCACTCCTGGTTAGTTAACCGGGTGATTCTTGGTCAAGTAGACCAAGATGATGATGTGTGTTGTCCTCTCTCCTAAACGGCTATTGCTAGGTTGTTTCTCAAGGGACTGACCACCCCTTGATGATGTCACTAGCACCTGACCCTTAGGAGTAGTATTGAGGACCAAAGGATCACATCATCCAGTTTGGATCTTCCCCTTATACAGTGATGATAAAAATATATGAAATAATGTACCTTGAGAGAGAGAAGATTGAAGTCCTTGGTCTTGTTGGTTTGGGTAAAAAGGGGTTTGTTTGTCCACCTTTATGGTACACCTTGGACTTATGGTATGAGGGTTGTCTTACCGTCTTATTATGACCCCTTTGGTTGACTTATGGTCCTTTATCTTACTTGGTCTTAGCACTCTTATTATGATGACTTTTACCTTATGGTTTTTATTTGGACCTTTGGTATACTGTCCTAAGTCAATTTTATTTTATAAAACAATTGGACCATTTTTTAGTTTTTTATTATTAGACCTTTGGACCATTGTTTATGGTTTTGTTTTGTACCTTTATTATTTTATGTTTTCCATTGGACCTTTTGGAACCCTGTCTTAAGGATTTTCAAAACTATAAATTTAAAGGAATTTAAAGGTTTTCATTTGAAAGTGGCATCGAGATCTAATTCCTCGTTTGCCTTAATAGCCCACGGTTTGCTTGACATCAGAGGTACCTTCTGTCGCGACTCCAGCATGATCGTGTCTCTTCTACCCTAGCGTGATTGTGATCTCTACCCGCTGCGTGACAATGATCTCTACCTTCATCGTGAGCGTATCTTCTCTTGTTGTTCATCGTGTCTCACCTTGCTCCAGCGTGATTGTATCCGCGTGACAATGTGTCACAGCTCAATGTCCCTACCAACGTGACTGTAACCCATTCCAGCGTGACCCTGTTCTCTCCTGTTCAACATGACTGTGTGTCAATGATCCACGTGATAGTGTGTCACTGCTCAGTGTCCCTTCTAGCATTACTGTGTGTTATTGATCTGCGTGACAGTGTGTCACTGTTCAGTGTCCTTGCCAGCGTGACTGTAACCTTGCTCTCAGCGTGACTTTGTGTTGCTGCTCTGTGTGATTGTGTGTCATTGCTCCACGTGACTGTGTGTCATTGTTCAACGTGATTGTATCTTCCTCCGTTCAGCGTGATTGTATCTTCTCACCTCAGCATGACTGTGCTTCTCCCTCGCTCAACGTGACTGTGCTTCTCCCTTTAGTGTGATTGTGTTCTCTTGCACCAGCATGACTGTGTGTCTCTTTGCAACATAACAATGTATCACCAACGTGATTGTATTCTATTGCACTTGCGTGATTATGTGTCACTTATCCATCGTGACTGTGTCTCTTGTTAGCGAGACTGTGTCCCTTTTGCTGAGCATGACTGTGAGTCTCTGCTAAGTTTGATTGTGTGCTAGCATGACTGTATCGTCTCTACTAGTGTGACTATAATGAGCTTGACTATGTCTCTTTGTTGGTGTGCTGCTAAAGCTTGAGTAATTGATTGAAGTTTCTCTTCTTGTTGACTAAGAGTCTGAGGTCTATATCCTTCTGCTTTAACCCTCTCTTTCTCCAGGTACGCCATTTGTTCACGCGTTGACTTGTTCCTTCGGTGACAAGATCAAAACCTAAAAGTATTTGGGTATAAGGCTGATTCAAAATAATTGTTACGATTCTTTACTGCTGTTATCTTTTGTACACTATTTTATCATGTTGTTACTGTACATGGCATTTGGTGAATCATCTCAAGAACCGACTTTAGCGCTGTTGTCCGCCGATTGCACACCAGCAGCAGAAATCTTCCGAACGCTGTCTCCTCACTTGAGAAAGTGGGAGAGGTGTGACCTTGGGGGCAAGCACAGAGCTAGGTACTGTCACCTACTCCTAGCTCCTCCGTTTAGGCTAACTCCTAACGAAGCCAAGGGGGGTAGTCCCTAACAAAGAGTTTTCTATGGCTCAATGTTTAAGTTAATTTTTAGATGTTTCGGATGCGGATGGGTGTTGTTTAGGAGTTATTGTGATTTAAGATGATTAATGTGATGAATTGAACATAAGACAAAAGCAATCCATGTTGCTATCATCGAAATTGAAAGAGAGACAAATATTTGAGAACTTCACGAAATAGATAAAGCATTCACAGATTTGATTTATAATCAAACATTCGATGGACAAATGGCCCAGATTATCAACAATGCTAAAAGATGGAACCGGTGCCTATGGAGTCAACTTATCAGAGATGCTTTGTGTATAAAAAGATGTGAATCCCAAAAGATGCCAGTGAATGTTAGGTTTTGCAAGTGCTCTTGGTAAGTTTTAAGAGTTTTTTATTTGTGATCTTCACTTATGGTAGCTGGATGTCCTAACCGGTAACACCTTCAATGGCTCCGTTCGAAGACATGACGGATCTGTCTGGGGTCAAAGGTAAGTGTTCAATAACTTAACTACCAGTGCCCAGATTGGGTAGCCCGGTGCCCACACTTGGAATTTGCCCACAAGCCTCGGTATTTATCGAACAACGCTGGTGCGTTGGTTATGGGGAAAATTTTTAGTTAAGTTCCTCTTGTGGGTTTTAGAGATCCAATGCCGTTTCTGGGTATTCCGATTTAAGATCGGTCAGAACATACTCCGGCAAGGAGGGAAGGGAGTTAATTAATTAAAGGGGTGTGTGTGTTGAAGATTTTATTAAATTAATTAATTAAAACTCTCCGACAGAGAGCGCTCTTGACCTCGTCTTATGACAGTGGTTCAAGAGACTTAGCTAATCTATATGCTTGATGCAAGGATATGCAGTGGAAATGCTCTCCGATAGAGAGTGCTCTTGACTTGGATTACGGCAAGTTCAAGAGACTTTCAAGATTAATTGATTAACTTATTAAACAATGAAAAGACAACTCTCCGATAGAGAGCACTCTTGATCTACAAAGTGAGATTCAAGAAATTTCTACTTTAAACAGTTGAATTACTTATGAAAGATACAAAAAATTAAAAGATGAAGTAATCAACCTAGTTAATGAAACAAAATGGGCTAATTTAACAATTAGTATCTGCTTTGCAAAAAAAAATGAAACCACTCTAAGTACTCGAAATAAATTTAAGCTAAGAACAAAAAACACTCTTCCCCAAATGGAGAAGAAAAACCAAGTATGGGAGGCCCTATCCCACTTAGCCTTGTTTTATTAATGAAGTACAAATGCCTTTGGAACTTAATCCTTGTCAGGACTTTTGAGAACTAACTTAAGTAAAATGAAAAACTCTTATGAGTTTGTACAAAGGAGAATGACTTCGTTTTTGGCTTTGGATCCTTGTCTTTGGATCTAGTTCTACTTGCTTTTTCTTGTTTGGTTTTGCTTTTAGTTCACGTGTGGATAAGAGCTCTAAACAAGGACTAGTAAGAGTGTTAAGAAACCAATTTTAACCTGTGATTCGAAAAGATTAAGTGGATGAGAAGACAAGTGCTTTATGAGATTAAATAAAAGATCAAAACAATGGAATGAGACCCAAAATCAAAACTTGGAAAGGATCAGGCAAGCTCACCGTTTTTTATGTAAAATGCAGGATTTTTGACGAAACGACTTGGGACTTTTTGTGAATTTAAAATTAAAGATTTTTTAACATTTTAGGCTAATTTCTAGAATCTGGAAAATAGCAGAAAATTAGTAAAAAAACAGCAAGTACAAAATTGCACGTTTTTCGAGAAAAAAGTATTTTTTTTTTGAAAAAATTTCTGATTTTTAACGAATTTCCAGAATTTAGAATTAACAGAAAAAGTCAAAAATCAGCCCAAAAAACAGTGAGTTTGAAATGGCACGCTTTTCGAGAAAAAGTCAAAATAAAAAAAAATTAATTTTTTTTGAAAAATTTTGAAAAAATTTCGGAGTTTTAATGAATTTTCAGAATTTAGAATTAATGAAAATTACAGAAAACCAGCAAGCTTAAAAAATGGAAAATTTTGCACGTTTTTCGAGAAAACTCGTGCATGTTTTCCAAGGCAAAAAGAAAGATGGATTTAAAAAGGAAATGAAACTAGATCTTTAAAAATGGACCTTTAGAAAGATGGATCTAGCTTTGAAAAAATAGATGTAAGGCTAGAAAGCCTAGATCTAACTTAGTAGAAGCCAAGCAAGCTTAAAATAAAGATTTAAATGACTTGATAACTTCTACAAAAGTGGAAAAGAGATAAGATAGAACCTTGAAAATAGAGATCCACTTGTAGTAACCAATGTAACCAATAGATTTTTTGAAGTTTGTGGTTTGATGGATGAGGCAAGCAAGCCCTTTGCTTCTTGATTTCTTAAAGTAGAAGACTCCCTTAGGCACCTATAGAATGAATGCATAAACCAAACAAGAGCTCTTGTGTTTGGGAGAATACCTGAAAGCCACAAAACTTAAGAGAAAAACATAGATCAAATAATATTGTGCTAGATTGTTAGCCTTCTAATCACAAGATCATATACTTAAGAATCAAAAGAAATGAACTAAGAATGGTATCACTTTGAACAAAATGAAGCATGAGACACAAATAACTCCCACATGGACCTCCAAAGTCTTTTTGTTTTATTCAAATTCAAAAGATATTACAAATTTTTCCAGAGTGTACTTGCACAAATTCTCCATCCCAATAGAGCTGAAAGAGCCTCTATTTAACAAATGAGAGAGTGCTAAAACCCTAAAACCAAAAAACCAACCCTAACCAGCTTAGCCACCTAACAAAGAGCCCAGACCTAAATCGGAGAACCGAGAGTGAGGGGAGGCCTCCACCTAGGCAAGGCGCCCCCACTCCAAACCTGTGCACTGAAAACAAGCCAAGGATGAGGCCACACGTGTGATGTAGGTAAGCTCATCCTTAGGTCTGGCTGGAGCCTCCGTTAGGTTTGGGAAGCCCACTGATGGTGCAAGCTTTAGTCTTCACCTCGATCAAATCACCGGACCAATGAGTACTCTCCATCTCATCTTTAGCTAAAGACGACATGTCTGCTAACTGATAATAAATTAATTGCTCTCTAAATGATGATTGAAGCTGAGTTATGATAACTCCAATCATTATAAGTGCTCCACGAGATGTCATTTAGCCTTTTATTTCATTGAATTTGGATTAATTTGGAGAGTTTTAATTTTCTCCAAAATAATCATTTTTTAATAAAAATTCATTTTTTTACTCAAAACTGACTTTTTTGAGTAAAAATGCATTATGTGTCCGATTGTTGATCTGAAAGTTGGTTCTAACTGGTTGGCTGATCAAGAATGATTTTTGGCTTAAGATTAGAGCCTTCAATCATTGAATTCGGAGCTCGGATGGCTTATTTACCACGAACGAGTTTTTTCCATTTAATTAATGGAAAAATTAACCTAAAAAACTTAGGAAAAGTAATTAAAAATTAAAAATTAAAATTTTTTTCACTGTTCGAAAAAGATTTTTTCAAATTTTTTTTGTGTCCAGATGGCTTAGGACATGACCATGATCTATCTAAATAATGTCTAGTAGGCTTATAACACTCAGTTGGGCTCTAATAACCCCCCAAGGCCCAGAATTCAACATCGGACATTCCAGCTTTGGAGGAAGCGGGAAAAAACCTCGTCAATTATACTCGGCTGAAGACAAAGCATAATTGTCAGGGGCAAAAAACTCCCTGGAATACCCTATTTGAGATTCTACGTTTCAGGAGACCGAACCACTCAAAAATATCCTACTAGCACATTTTATTTCAAATCCCGCGGGGCCATGGTCAAAATTATTCAAATAAAAAAGTGACTAGCCAATATTGGCTAGACAAGCAGACGGATCAACTGATACACTGGAATCAAACTTTGCACAAGTCTGTCAACCGACGGCTCCTTAGGTAACCCAACTATGGTACAAATAAGTTGGTAACATCTGGCTCCAACTGCGGGACATGTGCTCGATCTAGTCTCTTATGCAAGGAGAGCATACGAGAACCCCATAATCTCTGGTTTCCATATCCTGTAAAAACATCTCAACTTGACAAGAAAACCTTAGTAGCACAAGTTTCATGAAAAAAAAGCCAATGATCCAAAAGTTGTTTTTTTCAAAGAAAAAACTTCACTGAAAAATTTATCTATTTCTAAGTACATAAAGAAAAATGCTAATGTAAACGCTCACTTTAAGGAGCCTATTTTCCTACTCTAAGCATGATACAAAAAATGTTAGGTGTAATCATAAATCCAGTGTAGCCACCTAAGCATTTTATCAGTGTTACACGGGGACGCGTCCCCCTCGCTCCCTGCGCCCCGGGGGCTCGGAGGCTTCTGGGGAAACGTTTCCTAGCGTCCCCAAAATTAGGAAACTCTCAGAAACGCACAAGGGGGCGTGTCCCCTGTTTTGCAGCGCATTCTGGTGAAGGGGGGCTCCCAGACGCCCCCACGCTCCCCTGCCCCCTCCTGAAACTGGGGGGCTTCCAGACGCCCCCTGCTGAAACTGGGGGGATCCCAGACGCCCCCCCCCCTCTTTTAGTAGTTTACATGGGATGAATCATTGAACTTTTATTGCTGGGATTTAATAATTTATAATATTATTTTTTATTAAGACTTGGACGCCCCCCCCGCCCCCTCGCCCCCCCCGAATTTCGCTAAAATTTGGGGGTGGTCTCCACATGTCCCCAATGTGCGTTTCCCCGCTCCCGCGCCCCTGTGTCCCGGAAACTTGGGGGAACATTGCATTTTATTAATATAAAAAGGTTTTGCCTTGTCTTTGGTTACCAGCCAAAGTAAGGACACAATTTCCATAAAATGCAAACCTGCGTGATGATCCAGAATGGGCGGGCTGGATGGGGAATCATAGGCATGAATAATGTCATCAAAATTCTTCCCAAACTGGTAGGTGCTCGTGCAGGCTGCTTCTATCCATGACTGGATAACGCTGATATACAAATCGGGATGTTGTGACAGGCCGACTACTCCATCATGCTGATCATCAAGGTTTGTATAAACCCCAAGCTGCTCCAAAACATAAGGAACATCTATATGTGAAGACGATGGTTGAGAAAAAACTTCAACTAGTTGTATCCCATCTGATTCTTCACCGCACTGTTTTTTCAAGCCCTTATTATAGATACTCAGATACAATTCTGACTGCTCATATGAAAACTCTAACTGTTCTTCTTTACAACTTTCATAAGTCGTAGAATAACAACTCCCCTTGTTGGACAAATCATAGACGAGATTCTCAAAAATATTCTCAAAGGTATCATAGGTTGGATTTTCAATAAAAGTCTAATAGTCATCATCGCCATCTATGTCGGATATGAGAGATGCCTCATCACTGGTATCAAGTTCCTGGCTACACTCCTCATTCTGCTCGAAACAATCTTCTTCAAAAAGCTAGGTTTTAAAGATATCACAGGGGACCCAACTTTCCAAATATTCGTCATCCAGTGGAGTGCATGGAGGAATCTCATCACATGAAACTTCTAAGATTGGATTTAAAATCTCAAAGTTATCATCCATCTCAGATGTAAGGGATTCTTCCTCACTTGTATTACATCTGATTCTATATCCCTCCTAATGATCATAGTCATCTTCTTCAAAAAAAAAGGTCACAAGGTAGTAAACCCTCCAAACTATCATCATTATGCTCATTAGTAGGATTAGTGCTAAAGTTTTTAGTGAGATCATCCATTTGCTGACTATAATCTTCGACTTGACCCCGGGTTTCTGTGGTGAAAGAATGGAGCTGTCCAACTGTGTTAATGTATTCAGGCTTTCTTGAATATTGTTTTGTCTCTCTCCAACTTTCTTCGGAAATATCATGCATGTCATTTACATAGTTTATGTACTCAGGCTCGCTTGATGATGCTTTAGGACCACAACCCTTTGTATGATGCTTTAGGACCACTACCCTTTGGAAAACCATGCTCTTGAACATAGCATGCATAGTAGCAGGAAGATTCTTCATGAAGGTCTTCACATGCCCTACAAAATGGCATGTAAGTTTCAACCATGTTAGCAGCCTCCAACTGATGAGGATGACCCTATTCATGGCTGGGATTTCTTCTTTGCCATGTTGGTTTTGTAGGGAAGGTTCTAGAAGGTGGCGGAGGTTGAGTTCTTTCAACAGTTATGACCCGATTTTGAACCTCTTTAATCTGAGCTAAGTGTGTCTGTTCTGCTTCCTCCATATTATTCTTCATCTCCCTTTTCATTTCAATCATTTGTTTTTCGTAGGCATCCTTCATAGCTGCTAAAGGATCCTTGTCTTTAGGTTCACTAATTTTCAAAGGAGTTGAAGACCTTGAATAACCCTGGAGGTTAGATTCACCAGATGACTGCATATTCTTATCAATTTTAATGGCCAAATTCTGAGCTTGAAGCAGTGTGGTTGGCTCCTTGTCTCTAATCTGGTACTGGATCTTGCCACTTAATGCTTCTATGTAATAATCCAAAGTGGAAGCTGCAGGAGGAGCATGAGTGGCAGGGATGGAGTTTGACAATTCTGTGAACCTATTGTTGAACTCATCCATGGTTTTAGTTTCAGACTTCTTTATGCTGGTCAAAGCCGCTACTAGATGTCTAGGCTCCTTTCTGCTGCCAAACTTTCCAAGGAAAGCAGCCTTGAAGTCTGCTAAGGTGGCGAAAGAATTGTCTGGCAAATTATCGTACCAGTTGCCAGCCTTGCCATCCAAAGACAAGGCGAACAAGGTCGTGTAAACATCTTCATGCCTATCAGTACCCCTGACATGGGCATCACAGTGTCTGGTGAAATTCCCGATATGCTGCTCAACAGAGAGAGAGGCATCAGTGCCATTATATGTCGTAAGCTTGTCGATAGCCTTGTCAGGGATATCATGAGGATGACCTGCTATCTGAGCAAAGTTAAGTTGAGTAAAAAACTCACCCATTGGATTAAGGAAACAGTTATTATTTTGCAAATTTTCTAAGTTTTCTAGAAATAAAAGATGGATGTCTGAAACAGACTCAGATCCAAGTTCTGCAAGGATTCTGCGAGAAGATAGTTTGTTTAATCTCCTCCTTAAGTCCTTTTCGGGGTCAGGGATGAAATCGACCAAACCTACAGAGTTTCTTCTAGTAGAATACCTTGAGGTGTTAACTGATAGTGGAGTCGCCAGGTGGACTTAAGTCTAATTTTAGAGAGTGATTGGATTAAAAAATCTACCAAAAAGGATAAAAAGGTAAAAAACTAAAAGAAACAAAGGTCGTTCAGGAACAAAAAGATTTGCCCCCGGCAACGGCGCCAAAAGATTTTGTCCGCTGATTGCACACCAGCAGCAAAAATCTTCCGAAAGCTGTCTCCTCACTTGAGAAAGTGGGAGAGGTGTGACCTTGGGGGCAAGCACAGAGCTAGGTACTGTCACCTACTCCTAGCTCCTCCGTTTGGTCTAACTCCTAACGAAGCCAAGGGGGGTAGTCCCTAACAAAGAGTTTTCTATGGCTTAATGTTTAAGTTAATTTTTAGATGTTTCGGATGTGGATGGGTGTTGTTTAGGAGTTATTGTGATTTAAGATGATTAATGTGATGAATTGAACATAAGACAAAGCAATCCACGTTGCTATCATCGGAATTGAAAGATAGACAAATATTTGAGAACTTCACGAAATAGATAAAGCATTCACAGATATGATTTATAATCAAACATTCGATGGACAAATGGCCCAGATTATCAACAACGCTAAAAGATGGAACCGGTGCCTATGGAGTTAACTTATCAGAGATGCTTTGTGTATAAAAATATGTGAATCCCAAAAGATGCCAGTGAATGTTAGGTTTTGCAAGTGCTCTTGGTAAGTTTTAAGAGTTTTTTAATTGTGATCTTCACTTATGGTAGCTGGATGTCCTAACCGGTAATACTTTCAGTGGCTCCGTTCAAAGATATGATGGACCTGTCTGGGGTCAAAGGCAAGTGTTCAATAACTTAACTACCAGTGCCCAGATTGGGTAGCCCGAAGCCTACACTTGGAATTTGCCCACATGCCTCGGTATTTATCGAACAACGCCGGTGCGTTGGTTATGGGGAAAAGTTTTAGTTAAGTTCCTCCTGTGGGTTTTAGAGATCCAATGTTGTTTCTGGGTATTCCGATCTAAGATCGGTCAGAGCATACTCCGGCAAGGAGGGAAGGGAGTTAATTAATTAAAGGGGTGTGTGTGTTGAAGATTTTATTAAATTAATTAATTAAAACTTTTCGACAAAGAGCACTCTTGACCTCGTCTTATGACAGTGGTTCAAGAGCTAATCTATATGCTTGATGCAAGGATATGCAGTGGGAATGCTCTCCGATAGAGAGTGCTCTTGACTTGGATTACGGCAAGTTCAAGAGACTTTCAAGATTAATTGATTAACTTATTAAACAATGAAACGACAACTCTCTGATAGAGATCACTCTTGATCTACAAAGTGAGATTCAAGAGATTTCTACTTTAAACAGTTGAATTACTTATGAAAGATACAAAAAATTAAAAGATGAAGTAATCAACCTAGTTAATGAAACAAAATGGGCTAATCTAACAATTAGTATCTACTTTGCAAAAAAAATGAAACTCTCTAAGTACTCGAAATAAATCTAAGGTAAGAATAAAAAACACTCTTCCCCAAATGGGGAAGAAAAACCAAGTATGGGAGGTCCTATCCCACTTAGCCTTGTTTTATTAATGAAGTACAAATGCCTTTGGAACTTAATCTTTGTCAAGACTTTTGAGAACTAACTTAAGTAAAATGAAAAACTCTTATGAGTTTGTACAAAGGAGAATGACCTTCTTTTTGGCTTTGGATCCTTGTCTTTGGATCTAGTTCTGCTTGTTCTTTCTTGTTTGGTTTTGCTTTTGGTTCACTGTGGATAGGAGCTCTAAACAAGGACTAGTAAGAGTGTTAGGAAACCAATTTTAACCTGTGATTCGAAAAGACAAGTGCCTTATGAGATTAAATAAAAGATCAAAACAATGGAATGAGACCCAAAATCAAAACTTGGAAAGGATCAGGCAAGCTCACCGTTTTTTATGTAAAATGCACGATTTTTGACGAAACGACTTGGGACTTTTTGTGAATTTAAAATTAAAGATTTTTTAACATTTTAGGCTGATTTCCAGAATCTGGAAAATAATAGAAAATCAGTAAATTAATTAATTTTTAATTTTTTTAATTTTTAATTTTTTTAATTTTTAATGAATTTTTTTAATTTTTAATGAATTTCCAGAATTTAGAATTAACAGAAAAAGTAAAAAATCAGCCCAAAAAACAACGAGCTTGAAATTGCACACTTTTCGAGAAAAAAAAATGAAAATTTTTGAATTTTTTTTTGATTTTTAATGAATTTCCAGAATTTAGAATTAATGAAAAATACAGAAAACCAGCAAGCTTAAAAAATGGAAAATTTTGCAATTTTTTCGAGAAAACTCGTGCATGTTTTCCAAGACAAAAAGAAAGATGGATTTAAAAAGGAAATGAAACTAGATCTTTAAAAATGGACCTTTAGAAAGATGGATCTAGCTTTGAAAAAGTAGATCTAAGGCTAGAAAGCCTAGATCTAACTTAGTAGAAGCCAAGCAAGCTTAAAATAAAGATTTTAATGACTTGATAACTTCTACAAAAGTGGAAAAGAGGTAAGATAGAACCTTGAAAATAGAGATCCACTTGTAGTAACCAATGTAACCAATAGATTTTTTGAAGTTTGTGGTTTGATGGATGAGGCAAGCAAGCTCTTCGCTTCTTGATTTCTTAAAGTAGAAGACTCCCTTAGGCACCTGTAGAATGAATGCATAAACCAAACAAGAGCTCTTGTGTTTGGGAGAATACCTGAAAGCCACAAAACTTAAGAGAAAAGCATAGATCAAATATTATTGTGCTAGATTGTTAGCCTTCTTAATCACAAGATCATATAATTAAGAATCAAAAGAAATGAACTAAGAATGGTATCACCTTGAACAAGATGAAGCATGGCACACAAATAACTCCCACATGGACCTCCAAAGTCTTTTTGCTTTATTCAAATTCAAAAGATATTACAAATTTTTCCAGAGTGTATTTGCACAAATTCTCCATCCCAATAGAGCTGAAAGAGCCTCTATTTAACAAATGAGAGAGTGCTAAAACCCTAAAACAAAAAAACCAACCCTAATCAGCTTAGCCACCTAACAAAGAGCCCAGACTTAAACTGGAGAACCGGGAGTGAGGGGAGGCCTCCACCCAGGCAAAGCGCCCCCACTCCAAACCTGTGCATTGAAAACAAGCCAAGGATGAGGCCACACGTGTGATGTAGGTAAGCTCATCGTTAGGTCTGGCTGGAGCCTCCGTTAGGTTTGGGAAGCCCACTGATGGTGCAAGCTTTAGTCTTCACCTCGATCAAATCACCGGACCAATGAGTGTTCTCCATCTCATCTTTAGCTGGAGATGACATGTCTGCTAACTGATAATAAATTAATTGCTCTCTTAATGATGACTGAAGCTGAGTTATGATAACTCCAATTATCATAAGTGCTCCATGAGATGTCATTTAGCCTTTTATTTCACTGAATTTGGATTAATTTGGAGAGTTTTAGTTTTCTCCAAAATAATCATTTTTTAATAAAAATTCATTTTTTTTACTCAAAACTGACTTTTTTGAGTAAAAAGGCATTATGTGTTCGATTGTTGATCTGAAAGTTGGTTCTGACTGGCTGGCTGATCAAGAATGATTTTTGGCTTAAGGTTAGAGCCTTCAATCACTGAATTTGGAGCTCGGATGGCTTATTTACCACGAACGGGTTTTTTCCATTTAATTAATGGAAAAATTAACCCAAAAAACTTAGGAAAAGTAATTAAAATTTAATTTTTTTTTCATTGTTCAAAAAGATTTTTTCGAAATTTTTTTATGTGTCCAGATGGCTTAGGACATGACCATGATCTATCTAAATAATGTCTAGTAGGCTTATAACACTTAGTTGGGCTCTAATAACCCCCCAAGGCCCAGAATTCAACATCGGACATTCCAGCTTTGGAGGAAGTGGGAGAAAACCTCATCAATTATACTCGGTTGAAGGCAAAGCATAATTGTCAGGGGCAAAAAACTCCCTGGAATACCCTATTTGAGATTCTACGTCTCAGGAGACCGAACCACTCAAAAATATCCTACTAACACATTTTATTACAAACCCCGCGGGGCCATGGTCAAAATTATTCAAATAAAAAAGTGACTAGCCAATATTGGCTAGACAAGCAGACGGATCAGATACACTGGAATCAAACTTTGAACAAGTCTGTCAACCGGCGGCTCCTTAGGTAATCAAACTATGGTACAAATAAGTTGGTAACAAGCGCAATGACCAATGGAGTTTTAAAGTTGAAAGAGATGAAAATTACGTTTGATTTTTTTACAGTTTAAATTTATTGAAACAATACTATTCTGAATCTTACCTTGTTCATAATTCTGTTTATGCATTGAAGTATATCTGTTTATGTTAAATTTGAACCTAACCCTATACTTTAACGTGGTATCAGAGCCATAGGTTGTAGCTAATTCCGTCTTGCAACTAACATAAACTACATAGATCCAAAGGAAAGGTTTGTACTTTACTCAACTTGATTACAAAAGCTTATTTGACATACTCTTCAAATTTACAAGTAGGGTTTGAAGATGACTACTCCTTTAGTAAAATCAAAAGATAGGCTTGAGGGAGCCTCAAATTTCAATGCATGGAAGGATATGGTTCTAAATATCCTAGAAGAGAGTGATCTAGATGACTTGGTCACTAGAGTTATTGAAGAGCCACTACAGTGCAAGGAAGAGCAACATTCAAGACGAAGCAAGCCAAGGCAAAGAGAGTTATCCTTGACTCGGTTAAAGACAACCTGACGCCCGTAATAGCTCCCCTAAGGACAAGTAAAGATTGCTTTGATGCTCTAGCTAATCTCTATGAAAAGAAAGCCCGCTTTGAAGAAGCAACTTCGTTCACTAAAGATGGAGAAGGATGAAACAGTTGCTACCTTCTTCTCCAAGATCTCTCAAACAAAAGATCAACTCATGGCCATTGGAGATAAAGTAGAAGATGGTGATCTTGTGCAGACAGTATTCGATGGTCTTCTTGCATATTGGGAGACATTCCCGGCCTCAATAAATGGAAGAGTGGCTCAACCAAACTTCGAAAGGTTGTGGCATGATTGCTTAGAAGAAGGAAGGATCCATAGTAGATTCGGGCCTCCATCTGAAAAGGATCATGCACTAGCTGCCAAAGCAATCAAAAGAAAGAATTTTCCCCAACATAAGGATAATGGTAAGGAACCACAAGGTAAGCACTTTCATAAATCTAAGGTTAGATGTTATAACTGTGGTAAGATTAGTCATTATGCAAGGGATTGTAAGAAACCACTTGACAAGAATTGCGATAGGAAGAAACATCATGCCTCAACTGCTATAGAAAAAGAACAGCGTCAACCAAAGAAGTCAAGGGGTAACACCATGCACCCATATCAAGAAAAATAATATTTCTTGGTTTCAACACTAACCAGTACCATCCCCAACCTCTCAGATTCCTGATGGATAGATAGTGGAGCCACCAGGCATATGACTAGATTCAAAAAGGCCCTTGCAGTCTTTGAGGTCAAGAAGTTCCATAAGAAAGTGGAACTTGGAAATGGAAGTACCTATGACATTAAAGGAGTTGGTTCAACTGCCTTACAACTTGATTTAGGTATGTTGATTAATATTGGGGAATTTTATATGTTCCTAGTCTAAAGAAGAATGTTATTTCAGTGACAGTTTTAGAAGACATGGGGTTCTTTGTAACCTTCTCAGAAGGAAAGGCTTTGATATGGCCCAAAGGTGAAAGTATAAGCTCAACCATCATGATTGGAGTTCATGAAGGTGACCTCTATAAGGTCTTAGGGCATGTTGTTAAAGCTCTATACCCTAGTCAAGTTTCAGAGATCAAGAGGGAGCCAACTGTGCTCTTCAGTCCCCAACAAAGTGAGGTTGCAGAAATGGAAAGTATAGATGTGATCTCCCATTAGTCCTCCACTGACTCAGAGATGGAAGTCTAGAAGACTTCTCGTTTAGAGAAGCAGAGGGAGAAGGCCAAGAAACCTTCATTTGATCTCTTTAAGATGACTATTGAAAAGCTTTAAGCTTGCTCCAATGAGAGCCATGTCACTGATTCAGTCTACTCTCATTATAGGGAGTGTTACCACCCCACTTTGACAGGGGTGTCCATAGAATAGCTGGGAAGATCACGTCTTTTGATTTTTGCATATCAGTTGCTGCTCAGGGTTTATCTTCAGTAGAAGTACAGTCCTCCACAGCCTGCAAAAACAACAAAATAATCAGTTTTTTGGGTATAAATTTTAAAGCCAACAACAAAGAGTTATGCAGGTGGCTACTGGCACTCAACTTTGAGGGGGAAATTATTGTTTGATGAGAAAGTTTACATGAGATAAAAGAGGAGGCTATACGTCTATGTGCAGATTCAACACGCAGGCGATGGGAGGTCCGTGAGCTGGAGTTGGGTTACTGAGGAGTTGGGTGGTGGCTCGGGTGACGACATAGCAAGTCGACGTTCCATTTGTGGGCTCGTGCGCTTGTGCTGGGAGACACGACAACATGGGTGGCAACAAGGCATTGGTGGTGGTGGAAGCCGCCAAGTAGATTGGGTCAACAATAGAGTGGATCAGGCGACGATAGATCGTAGGAATGAGGCCAACAATGGAGGTGCAGGTGTGTATCGATGATGGCTGGGTAGAAGTGTACGTGAAGCAAGGCTGTGGAGATAGGACATCGACCAACAAGATCATGCATGGGGCACAGTGCAGTGGAAGTTGTAGATGCAACCGCGGGTTGGACGTGAGAGCCGTAGCCGAAGACATACATGTCCATACAACTGTACATAATAAATACGATTGTATAGATATGTCCGTGATGAAACTTTCTTTGAGTGAATAATGAATATGTCTTAGCTGTATACCTTGAGTTGAAACCTTAATCTACCAAAACCCCAATTTCTTAATGAGATGTATGGTTGAGATTAGTCTAAATCACTAATGAAATAAAAATACCCTTTATTAGTCTCAACACCTAAATATAAGACTTTCACTTTATTATTAAAGTGAATTGCAAAATAGGATTGACTTGGATGACTTTCTGCACGTTTGACACTAAATCTATGTGGGAGTACCTGTTTGAGCTACAATTTTCAACACTCCTTGACGAGAAAGGATTTATGCACCAATCCAAGTTTGTCTCTGAATGCTTCAAACTTTCCTTTTGCTAAGGGCTTGGTCAAAATATCAACAACCTATTGATTTATTGGTACATACTATGATATTGGAGCTTTACTGCGCTCTTTTGAATCGTGCCTTGGATGAAGTGATATATGATCTCCATGTGTTTGGAAGTGTTGCATAAAAATGGATTGACATAGACTTTGGGTGGAGGTGAATCACAAGAGTGAATAAGAAAACTTGATTTGTTAGATATGCCATCTTAGGGAGGTCGAGATAGCGGAGCACTTCATTTTCTGTTGTCTCATTTTCTATGAGATTAGATGGAGGTTCCGTTGTCTATTTTGCGGGCCACAGACCCTATCTATCTTCTTCAGGTACTTTGTCTAGAGATGCTTGGCCTTGTACATGTAGGAGACCCCTTGGCTTCGCTTTTGTACATGCAGGAGACACTCTTGCTTTACGTCCATGCTCTTCAGCCTCCTCCTAGACCAGACTCTAACCAAAGGATCACTTTCTTTTTTATAGTACTCCCATTAACTATGGGCATTGAGTGATAGATAGATAACAACAACACCTTCGACTCCATATTAGTTTGGACCCAAGGGACCATCCCTATGTTCTAGAGACTACAGTGGAATTCTCGGTCCAAATGCCATACCAGTAGATAGATGAGATTATCTAGGCCCCAAAGGCATGGCAACATCCTGTAGAGAACAACTTTCTATGTAGTCCAAGTCCTCTCTATCTTGTCTTCCAAACAACCTTGTATATTGAGTTTTCTCCATTTGATCTTGGAGGTTAGGAGATATGGATCTGGTGGTCCTTGACTGCATCATTATTTGTATTCCAGTACCTGGATCCATCTTCGTCGCTCTTCTCCTAGATCAGTGACCTGCTATCAGAGTCTAGGGTATTCTAAACTTTAGAGTAATTGATGCTTTCCTTTCTTGTATCGTGCTTGCTTTTTAAGGGAGTTGTTTTGACGCTCCCGATTTGTAATGATATCATTATATCCAACAATTCCATTGGCCTACTTTAGTGGTCATTTGTTGGACAATAATAAAATTATCTTATCTTAACTTAACTAATCATCACACCATGCATAATCCAAAAAGAACATGTCACTTGCATGCATGGGCAACTTGCTAAAAGTAAATCCACATGTACTTGCTAAAAATTAAAATGCTTCTATTGAAACTTGTTCATGTTCCCCCACTCAGTGTGTCAGTCCCTAGATTGTCTCACATCTTTGGTTATCCCCCTCGTGCTTCCGGTCAAGGAAACATTATTGCCTTGGTCCGCTGTAGGTCTCCCTCTGTCGACGGCAACACATCTATTCCAGAGGATAGACCCAGAGGTCCCTGTATCTTGGTTTCATTAACCTTATTGATGAGTTCCTTGGACCACTTGAGAGGAGTCATTAGTGCCTCTCAGGATGGTTGTGTCTCACGTGCTCGACTTCAGCTACATCATCGCATTGTTGAGATTCGTACAGGGTATTGGTCCATAGAGTATTTGGTCGAAAACCTCGGTTGTCACCTGACTCTAGCACATTGGTGAGTCTATTAAGGGACCCAGACAGGCTCATGTCCCTTGTGATTTCCGGGTTTGTGTTGGAAACAGTGATAAGAAGCCCCCAGAGCAGTGCTTCTGTATAGATTCATGATTGATGCAGCATATTGTACCATAGAGATTGACTCTTCATCAGTGAGTCTCTACAAGTTATGAACACTTCCAGATCCAGCAGGTCATCAGTTGTGAAGATATCGCATTCCATGAGAATGCCATGGGTCCTATGTATCAGTTCTTCAGATCAGTATTGTATTCAGCCTCTCCTTAAGGCCACCATTATGTAACAACAGTTGTATATGATCGACTCTTGTATTTTGGAGCCTTGATCCCATTATTTATTCTTTTGACATTGTTACGAGCATGGGTATGCTTGCCTCGTTCATATACATGTCACATATTCTTTGTATCTCACCCATTGATGGGAACCAACATTAATGCAAAACCAAAAGTCACCGTGTCTCAAGTGAGGAATCGTCGCTTCTTCACAGGTCTCTCCACTATCCCAATGATCCTATGATGTTTGTCGGCCATACGATGAGCTCCTGCCCTCACACATCAGGGGGCAATCTGTTAACGCAAAAAATTGCTCAACTAGCTCTACATGGCCTAAACCATATACAAACATCTTTTTCCTATCTTTTTTCCCTCATTTTTGACCTCCGTAACTATGTTTTAACCTTATGCTCTCTCAAAGAGCTCAAATAACCCTCAAAAGGGCTTAAAAACCCGAAAAAGGGCTTAAAAAACCCTCAAAAGAGCTAAACACCCACAAAGGGGCTTAAAAACCCCAAAAAGGGGCTAAAAACCCTAAGTAGGGTTTAAAACCCTAAAAATGGTCCAAAACCCTAAATAGGGTTCCAAAACCCTAAAAGAGAGAAGGACAAGAAAAACTATAAAATAGTGTGGAGGTCTCCATCACAAGATTCACCACTTATTCCTTCGCCATATTTTTCTATCATTTGTGAGTACGGTGAGAATCATTTCTCTCACAATACCCACATCATTTGCCAAACATTCCATTGCCCCACCATCTCCCCACCTTCTTTGTTGAGGCATCCTTCATACCATCAAGCCTATGGAGAGGCGGTACCATCCAAGCTAGGGCATAGTGCCCAATTTTACAGAAAAGAGAAGGTTTGTCCCATCTTGTTTATTTTATTTTAGTAGTTTGTTTATTGTTTATTATTGCTAATCGTTTGTTTGCAGCTTGCTTTTTAACCATTTGAACTCTACCCTTTTGTCCCTTTGACGGAAGGGAGGTGCATTAGCACGTAGCCAGGGTGAAAACCCGGCTACAGTTTGGCGACCATACTGGGTCGATCCCGCTGGATCCCTGGTTTTAATGATAAATGTGTTTTAATGCTTCATGATAAATGTTGTTATTTATGTCGACGAATCAGTGGATAGCATTCGTGAATGAATGCCTGGGCTTTTGTGGAGTGACCATCATAGGCGCGGAGGGCAGTGGTGGATGGCTGGAGGGTAGGGGACCCAAGTTTTTGCTAGACAAATGTCGACATGACACAGCTAGATGCCCCTTCATTGAAGATACATCGATGTACGAGTAAGTTTTGAATTGATACCGGAATCTGGAAGGCAATGGTTGATGGCATTCTTGGTTCTTTGTTGTCCAAATCGAAAGTGATCAATCGGGAATAGGAGGGGTCCACAACACCTAGTGCGGATAACAACGCCTTCTGCTGCGGTGTGGGCATGTTTTCAGCACTTCTAGAGCAGACATGGCTGTAGGTGACTGGGCCAAGTCGTCAACGATGCTATAATTCAAAGCAGCTCTAGTCGTGGCGTTGTTGGCGATATGCTGCATGGGGAATTGCGGACCTCTGGCTGCCTCATCAATGGGGGGTGTGGGTAGGTGAAGGGGTATGTTGGTTGTGTTGGATGTGGATCCCGCTGATGGGTCAGTGGTTTCAGTAGTGGATTCGTACTAATTGTGCCTAGTCTGCAGGTTGACTTCTTTAGTTGTCATTTCCAGCAGGTGATGGACACCTGTCTTTGTAGGCGGGGTCGCGGCAGGAGCTGCGGGCGCAGGTGGGGGCAAAGGTGTGGTTGCAACCAATCCTTGGAGTGGTAGTGGGTTTTGGAGCACCATAGGCGGAGGACCTGGTGGTGTTGGGTTGGGTTGAGCCTAGGCTGTCGCGTTGAGCTTTGTTCTAGAGAAACTGCTTGACGCGGTCCATATGAGCATTCATGGGTGTAGTGACCATAGATGTTGCATAACTTGCACGGGTGGTTGGTCTGTAATGGAGTGTTTCGTCCCGGTCGATTAGGCTGCTGGGGGTTTTGAGTCGGCGGGTTGGCGCCGTTGTTGTTAGGGGGATTTGGCTGTTGGCTACCTCCTTGCGGTTGGTTGTTACCCTGGTTCCTTCCGCGGTTTTTCTTACCTTGCCCTTGTTGGTTATTGGGGGTCAGTTGGTTGGGAAGATTTTGTTGAGCAAAACCTTGTCCCATGGATGTCAAAGGAGCTGGGGTGAGAGCTGAAGCAGATGGGTCGTGCATAGTAGGCCGGAGGAGCTGGAGGGGCTACAAATCCGGTCATTGGTCCCGAATACGGCTGTGCCGGCCAAGTAGGTGCATGGGCATGTTGGCGTTGCACGGACTGCACGTAAGAGGTTGTGGCTCCTGATTGAGCCATCGTCCTTGAGTAATCAAGTATTTGGTTTAGTTGCGCAACACTAGGGGTGTTGCTTGGGTGCGGTGGCATCAAAGGTTGTGTCGCATAGTACTGTGGGTGTTGGGAGACAGAACCGATGACACCATCCGCAGCGTTGGATGCCTTCGGCGTATCGCGGTGGGAGGTGTCGGCTGGGGAGCATCTGGTATGATGGTGTATAGGTATCTAGAGTGAGCGTAAATCAAATCAAACTGTTAGGTCTTCAAGATGGCTTCTTTCTCGGATTGGGGACGTTCGAAGGCGACGTCCTTGGCTATGGGTGGTAGCAAGGTTTTTAAGAACCAATCGAGAAAAATCTTGTCATCAAGCTGAATCTTGCACAGGCTACGACGTCGCCGCCACTCGTGGATGTGGTCGGTTATGTGGGTCACGGTGTTTTGGCGGCAAGACAACAAGATCTCAACACCCTCGTCGTATCTGACAGGGAGTTGGAAGTATTGTAGGAACATGAAGGCTAGGGAAGTGAAGTCAGGGTAAGAGGCTCGAGGTAGCTCAATATACCATTTGGCTGCGGCGCCTGTGAGGGTGCGCTAGAACGCCTGTGAGGGTGCGCTGGAACAACCTAAGTCTGATTGAATCGTCTACAATGTTGTTTGACGAGCACCATAGATGAAATGACATAATGTGGTTTTGGGGGCACTCACCTGTCTTCGCTCCAAACTTTGGAATGTCTGACAGAAGTTTGGTTGGCATGGGAGGCCAATGGGGTTGATGGCTAATCGTGTCATTGGTTAACCTGGCCAAATCAGGCAAGTTGAGGCGAGCCATGAATGGGAGGTTAGACCCAAGGTTGGTGCGGGGGGACCGATGATGGCGCTGGAGTTTGCCGGAGTATGGTGTCCGTGCATGACTGGGGGTACCTAAGTTTGACTTCCCACAACAGGGATAGTCGAGATGGTCGCGGAAGGGCCGCTGCGCCCAGGTATGAAAGGTGGTACTGTGGGAATGATAGGAGTAGGTGCGGGGCCACAACTACTGGGTAGCGGACTCACAACGACATGCGCAGCGGTACTGGGATTGCTGGCAGGGATGTTGGTAATGATGTGAGGCAGGGACATGGGTCTGTTGCCAACCACTCCGACGAAGAAAGGATCGGGATTTACCCTAGCCATGGGGCTAGACGGTGCAATGAATAGGTTTGGCTCGGATTGATAGGAATCTGAGTCAGAATTAGAGGCTGTGTGGCCTTCATAAGATGAGGAGGGTTGTCGAAGAGGACCTCGACAATGATGATCTAAAGACCCAAACTGAGGGGGATCCCCCCTAAGTCGTGAGGAAGAACGCGGTGGATCAATGGTGGCTTATGGTAGTAACCGGTAATGAATTTTGGACCTCGGTTTAAACGACTTCCTATTGGTTCACAAGTGGTCACTCGGCCACCAAGACTGCTAGAAGACAACGCTTGGCTTTTTCTTTACAAGGGTGTTTCTAGTCAATCGGAAGGGGTCGTTGCCCGTTTCGCTTAGCAATTCCTCTTGTTGGCCAGCTACTTTGGGGTTACTGTGGTAATCCTCACAATGAGTTTTAGGGCAAAGCCCAAGCACTTCCCACAGTTATGGCGGTTGAGACTTATGTCTTCAAACTTCAAGATTTGATTAAGTAAATTGGTTACTTTTATGGTTCGCTCAGGGTCATGAACCGAGTTTTGTTGGATTATATGGTGTGAATGTGTGCACTTTGTGTATGAGATTGTGATTTTTACTTTTTCAATTATGCAAATAAGCAAATAATATTGGTTTCTCTGAACGGATCAAGCAAAGGGCTTGGAACAAAACAGAGTTGAAAAATAAACCAAAACCAAAGTGCTGTTGATGAAATTGTCATTGATGCCAACATGGTCTTGATGTCATCGATGTCAGCACTTTGTTGAAGCTCTTGAAGAAGCCTTGCTGATGATGCTGAAGACCCTAGAGATGATCTTGAAGCCTTGGTAGACAATGGAGAAGCCCATGAAGTCTTGGAACCCTTGATGAAGACCCTGATGACCTTGCAAAGGTCATGGAGCCCACTACTGGCAATTGATATGGTTAGATGGCATGATGAGCCTTGATGGAGATGATAATTCTTGAAGATGGTCTTGCACCCACTTATATGATGGATGGCCATGACCCTGCATGAAGCTCTTAATACCATAAAAGTTTGTGAAGAAGCCAATTCAAGTCATTTCATGATGGCCTGTACAATTTGAAGAAAATATGAGTAAATGATCTTGTCAATGCAAGCAAGACCCTCATAAGATGATAGCCCTCGTCATGCCCTTTCCAACGGTAGGTGGCACGTCACGTGGTTCCTCATGGTTGATGAGATATTAACTTTTGAAGTCGACCCAACAAAAATTATAAGTCGGCTCAGTCAAAGTCTTATTAAAAAAATATATAAAATATTGTTTTATAGTATGTCGGCCCCATTAAAATAATAATAAAATACAAGTCGGCTCAGCAAAATATGGAGGAGAAATTAGTATAAATACCCTCTCAAAGTTTTCATTTTTGTGATGGAAATTTCGGAGGAGCTCTGTGATTTTTACCGAGGCAGCCGCAGCCTCACTAAGGAGAATTTCGGATACTGTAGCAGCTACAGTAGACAGGAAATTTTTTTTTTTTAAAGTTTTTGTTAATCTCTGTGGAAATTTCGGTGCAGTGCTCTGAAATTTTTTTGTGGACTGAGGCAGCTAGCTGTTTGTCTGAGGAAATTCGTAGCTTGACTGAGGAAGAAAATTCGTGGGTAAGAAAAGAAAACGCAGCAGCAACAGACTTCGTTTGGAGCAGCAGATAAGCCCTGGTTTTTATTCTTTTGTTTATTCTGGCTTGACAAGGTTTAGGGCTCCTCCATAGCACGGGGCTTGAAGTACCAGCAAATTTCTGAAGGGTCTTGGTGGTAAAATTTGCAACAGCAGTCAAGTGACTGTCCCAGTCCAAGTCCACTGAGGCAGCCACAGAATAGCAGGTGTAGGCACAGAGAAAAATGCAACAACAGAGAAAAACGCAGCAGCAGACATTTTTATGTCTGTGATTTTTTTTGGATTGTTTATTGAGGCAGTTAAAGGAGAATTTGTGGGCAATAAGAGCTCTGTGATTTCAGGGGTTACTGGTGCACTGAGGCAGCAACAGGAGAGGAAAAGAACAGCTGGAATTTTTCCTTTTGGGACAGAATTTGTATCCTTTTATTAACTCTGATTTTTGGGACAGAATTAGCCTAAGGACAGCTGCAGGAAGATACAGTAGCAGCAGACTGCGTTTTTGTTTTTTTTTGGGCAGCAGACCACACACAGTGGCAGTCTGCACGTACTCTTTGTGTCACATGTCAGAGGAGTAATTTTCAGTATCATTTATTTTTTTTTGGTGCTGAAATAGGTCATATAACTCAGTATTGCAGAGTTCTAACCCTGAATTTGGATCAGTTTGGTCTAATTAAATCTTTCAAAACAAATGGCGAGTTTAGCCCATATAATGTTTGAACGGAACTAAATTTTTATGGTCAGAATTCTGAAAACAGAGGATGCTAATCATATTTGAATACAGATGCTTGGATAGACTTGTATTGGGAAAATAAGTGCAGAGTAATACAATGTGGATGCCCAAGTAGTGTATGATGGTGAGATGCTGATCAAGCCCTTAGTAATGAATGTGCTGCTCGAAGTTTGAGATGGGAATGATGCATGTGTTGGCAGCTGCAGTCAAGGTGAAGTTCTAAAGTTTGAACAACTCTGAATTTGGGTTAATTTCTGAGATAACCACAGTGGAGTATGAAGTGTGTAGCAGCAGCAGTACACAGATCTTGGACATGATTTCAATACTTAATCCATCTCTGAATTTGGGCCATAACATCACTAAAAAACAATGAAGTTTTGACTTGGTAGCAGCTATTTGAATCTACAGAAGATTCTTATGACAGTGTTTCATATTAGGTGTAAAAGGAGATCACTCATCAAGAACTAAATTCAGTGGTTGACTAAGAGTTGAAGGTGTTGACAGTCTGTTAGCAATTTTAAAAGATGACAGCTTGATGAGAGTGACAGCCTTGGCATGTCAGTGGCAGTAATGTGTTATGACAGTAACTGATGACAAGAACAACAGTGAATGACAAGTGCAATAGTTGATCACAAGTGGCAGATTGACTTGACAGTTTAACATAACAATAATTGACAGCAAGAAACTGATATGCTGTGATATGTTTTGACTTCTGAGTGATATGCTGAGCACACACAGTGATATAATTCAGTGTACAGTCCAGATCCTTTGAATGGATAACCCAGGTAAGTGAAAGGTGAAGGTATGTATGTGTGCCTTAAGAAGTTTATACATTGAGATGCTAGAAATATATGATGCCTTATTTGCACAGTGAAGTATAGACATTTTGCTCAGTGAAGTATGTTGCTTATAATGTGGAAAGAATAAGTTCTGGCAGTAAGCAAAGGGTATGAACAGCCCTCTTTGCTCAGATGAACTATGAACAGCGTTCAGTTCAGATGTATAACAGCAGTGATGTCCAGTACAATGGTGTGTGAACAAGTGATGACAAGGCTTGTTTAATGCCCTAAGTCCAATGCATTGACAAGTCTAAATAAACAGTCTGTTTTGAGGATTAGTTGGGATAAGCAGCAGATCATTAGCAGCAGTACTTGAACATTTGATTGATGACAAAGATGACAGCCCTAGCTTATGAGACATAGTGTAGAGTGTGATCAGTCCAAGACTGAGCTATTCTATTGACGAGTTAAGTCATGATAAGAGCAGATTATGGAATGATGCTAACAGCAGCATGATGTATTCATGCTTATGATTAGAATGATGTGCCTGACAGAATAATGCACGAGAGCAGATCCTTGTAGCAGTTGACAGTGACTAGCAGGATTCCTGATATGATTTATGAGCAGTGTTCCAGCAACAGCAGAGATGAGCAGTCCTTGATAACTTGGCAGTATTGAAGAGCAGGTGTGTTGCAGCAGTGTTAATCAGCAGTATTGACCAGCAGCAGATTGAAGAGACAAGTAACGAAGTAATGTAACAGTGAGCTTTAATGTAAATGCAAGCTTGACTTGCTTTTTGAGGTTAGGATACCTCAAACCCTTCTTAGCAGGGTCTAAGAAAACCAGGCAGGGTCCTGGATTAAGAGTAGGTGCTCTATGTATCAGTAGGTGCTGATTTTGCCTAACGGTTGTAGCCGGACCAAAAATAATACAAAAAGATTACAAAATTATATGGTGTTGTGTTCTTGTGTGTTATGGTTCTTTATGAATGAAATGCTTATGCTATGTGAATGAAATGATTATGGTAGAGTAATGGATTGATGAATTGGTAGCTAACCGTGATAAGCTAAGAAAGGTTTAAAATATTGCTTCACACTGATTCACCCCCCCTCTCAGTGTCAACAAGTGCAATACAAACTGTAATGATTGCACCGAGAGAAGCGAGGTGCTCTCAGCCCAGTATGGGGGAGATCCTGTCACGTTATGCTAGCGGACATTTAAAAAAAACATACATAAAAAAAAATTATATTGTGTATTCATATATTTATAGTGTAAACACAAAAGAATATAGAGAAAAAACTTCTAGCCTAATTTATCAAATAATAAAAACCTAATAATAAAACTAAATGAAAAGTTAAACCCTGATTTACCAAAAACTAAAGGGATCAAAATGTTTGAGGTGTAATTTTTCATGAACATTTAAAAATTTAAGATAAAAATAACTTACACCTAAAGAAATTGGATCCCTCTCGGTGCTTTCTAGACCAGGTTTAAGATGGATCTATGCTGGTGGAAAACTAATTGTAACTTGTTATGAATCAGTAGTGTGACTATCCCGCTATTGTATCCCTCAAATCCAAGAAAGAGTGCTGGGCTCTCAACAAAGTGGAAACAAGTCCACTCGTAGATCCACAGGTCACTCTTCAAATGCCTGGTGCTCAACAAGGAGGACGCAAACGCTGTGAAACCCCCAACGGTTTCCACTCCCTCTAGCTTCCAAGGTCACTTGTTTTTAATGGACAAGAACAATGACAAATACTGATGCCTATAACTAAGCTTACTCAACCCCCTGTCTTATCTCAGAAGACCCCTAAGGGTGATGACCGAGTAGAGGAGGAAGGGCTGAATAAGACTGTTAATTTCCAATGTTTTAATAATGAAAAACAGAATATAACTTGCAGAAACTAACATAAAAACATGCAGATTGCATGTGACAGTCAACGGTGGTGAATGGGCTGTTCAGAGAGGCAAACAAATGTAAAACTGATTAAAAAACAGTCAGTTCGATTCTGATTGCTGGACAATGGCGACTCAGTCGCACAGATAGACCACACAGTAGCGACTGGGTCGCTTCTGAGGCAAAAAACAGCAGCGACTATGCCCTGGGAGGCAAGTCGCACCTTTCGGGGCTGGGTCGCGGGTTTCGGCTCGAAAGCAGCGACTGGGTCACGCTTTTCAGCCCAAAAGCAACGACGGCGGCCAAAAACTGGAAAAAATAAAAAACAGAGCCAACAGTGGTTGACAGGGACATGTACTGGGGTCGTACAGACTCGGATCGGTCTCATGAGGGCCCGATTAGGGATGACTGTGAAAGAAAACCTGCAAAAAACTTGTAAAACCAGGGATCCAATGGGATCGACCTGGTATGGTCGCCAATCTGTAGTCGGGTTTTCACCTTGGCTACGTGCTAATGCACCTCCCTTCCGTCAAAGGGACAAAAGGGTAGAGTTCAGATGGTTAAAAAGAAAGCTGCAAACAAACGATTAGCAATAATAAACAATAAACAAACTACTAAACTAAAATAAACAAGATGGGACAAATATACCTTCTCTTTTCTATAAAATTGGGCCACCGTGCCCTAGCTTGGATGGTACCGCCTCTCCACAGGCTTGATGGTACGGAGGATATGCTTCAACGTACAAGGTGGGGAGATGGTGGGGCAATGGAATGTTTGGCAAATGATGTGGGTATTGTGAGAGAAATGATTCTCATCGTACTCACAAATGATAGAACTAAGAAAAATATGGCGAAGGAATAAGTGGTGAATCTTGTAATGGAGACCTCCACACTATTTTATAGTTTTTCTTGTCCTTTTCTCTCTTTTAGGGTTTTGGAACCCTATTTAGGGTTTTAAACAAAGTTACATATATTGTGTCGGCGAATATATCGCCGGGGGTCTGGAATGAAACTTATTGGCAGCGAGGCAAAAATATCGACAAATGTCGTTTTGCATTAAAAAATACAAAAATAAACATTTTTTTTCAATTTTTTTAACATCTAAAGCAACAACAACATCAAATAAACACATTTCCACATAAATATTAAAATACAACTCATATATAAGATGCATAATATGTCAAATGGTGGATCATGATCAAATATCGACTATATAGTATAAATTGAAAATACTGAAATGTGTTCTTGATGGAATGATAGAAAATCACATCAAATGATCAAAATAAATGTTTCTCAAGAGATGAATCATCATGACTCATGAGGCATGTAGATAGTGTATAGAGTCTAGACATAGGACACCAACATAGTATGATAGTACAATGATAAATAATAGGAATCAAGTCATCGACTCCCTGAGGATGATCTTCTAATCAATCTACCCCTTTTATGGGTCAAGGGCACCACTCTTCCTCTAGAAGCAGTAGGTGGTCGTGGAGATGGTCTAGATGAGCCTAGGGTGGAACTAGAACCTCCAACAGCTTGAGTAGATATTGTGGATGAGGGGGAGGCGAATGTGAGTTGGCTCCTCCCAGTCCCAACTGTATGACTCTGTGGAGGTGGTGGCATTGGAATTGGTTGGCGCTGCACATGAGTATCAACCTCCTCCTCAATGTCCTCATAGTCATATTCTGGAAGTGGAACATCAACATCCCCCTCTTCCCCCTCCTCCAACAGATCTGCATCATCATCCTCCTCTTCCTCCAACCATTCAGGTGCCTCGTCCATCACAGGATCCTCCGTCTCCACCCTCCATTTGCTGGTAGTGTCAATGTCATCCAATGAAATGGCATCTGAATTGGGCACTTTCTCAATTTGTTTCACCTGCAACCTTAGATTGTAGTAGACATAAACCATGTCATTAAGGCGCTGAGAAAGTAACCTGCATTAGTATGAGATCCATAGTTAGGGGGTGATAAATGATGATAAATTCAAATTCAAAATTGTAATAAATTATATTTAAAATTAATAAAATTATAAAGAAGTAAAGATTATACATTTAAGTTTAAACTTTAAACTTTAACATTTCTAAATTGAAAATTCTAACCTTCTGCACTTCTTGGAGTGTATCTTCTCAAAGACACTCCAATTGCGCTCACACCTTGATGAGCTGCAACTTTGACTTAGCACTCTAATGGCAAGTTTTTGCAACTCTGGGACTCTGCGACCATAGTTAATCCACCACACATCTACAAAGAAAACAAGGAAGGTAAATCGTAAGACAAAATTCAAATTACAAATTACAATGTATTAAATTTTTACCAAGTAAAAAACATAGAAATGAAAGGGTAATTAATTAAGAATCTAAGAGATCAAAATTTGAAAGTTTTAAACAAATTGTACCTGGCATCCTTGTGGTTCTATCCTGGACAACCATGTCATAGCCAAAAGTGCCACCTGACATCCTATAGATCTCCATTTTTCTAGAAATCTCTACACGCTCAGAGGGAGTGAACACCATCCTCTGGACACACTGGAGAAAGCCATCCATGACCTCAGCATCAAACTGAAAGCCACCTGCATAAGAGAAAGCAGGGTTGAGGTAGAGCCCTGTTGCATGAATGGGACGATGGAGAGTATTATTCCATCGTTCATCAATCACACTCCATAGTTCAGCTCATCTTTTGAGTCCCACCTCCCCCTTGTCCTCATAGTAGTGATGGATAGCTTCCTTGGCCCTATCCATGGCCTCATACAAGTAGCCCATTGCGGGATTTTCACCATCAACCAAACGAAGAACCTTTACCAAAGGTTCACTGATGGCACATACCTCCTCCAATCCTGCCCAAAAAGTCAAATCAAATTGCACCATTCGAGCAATGGCTTGCCCATCTTGTTTGGTGCTATAGACACAAGATGCCCACTCATCAGAAAGAAACATCCCGTTGCAACTCCATCATAACCTTATGCATAGACTGAAGAGAAATGAAGGAAGTGGCGAATCGTGTGATTGCAGGCCGCATCAACTCCTTGTTTCCCGTGAAGCGTCTCATGAGTGAAAGAACATATGTATGATTGTATATATATTTTGTCACACTCTGAGCTCAATCAATGACTTCCTTGATCCAAGGAAGTTTTCCCATGTCCTCTAGCATCAAATCAATGCAATGGGCGGCACAAGGAGTCCAATACAAGCTTGCATACCTCTCCATAAGCATCCTCCCAGCAGCAACATAATTGGTAGCATTGTCCGTAATGACTTGGACAACATATTGTGGACCTATCTCTTGGATAAACTTATCCAACAAATCACATAATAAGTGTGCATCTTTAACATAGGGAGATGCATCGATAGATTTGATAAAATTTGTCCCCCTAGGACAATAGACCAAGAAATTGATAATGGATCTACCCTTCCCATCAGTCCATCCATCTGACATAACACTGCAACCGGTGGCCTCCCATGACTGTCTGAGCTCATCTAATCTCCGGGTGCAATCAACCTTCTCCTCATCAAGGAGTCTCCCTCTCAAATCATTATAGGAAGGCCCCCTATATGGACCAACAGTGCCAACAGCTTGAAACATGGCATGATAGAAGGGGTTGTTTTTGGCGATGTTGAAAGGCACATCACCCCATAGAAAACATTTTGTCACAACTCTATCTGCCTCTTCCTTCTCCCTTTGTTTGAGCATGGTTCGAACAGAAGGTTGCCTCGAATTCGATGCCACATAAGGTGAGGTTGAAGAAGGCACAGTGGGATGTGGGGGTCGTGTAGATGAGGAGAAGGAATGCAAGTCACTTGTGCCCCCCATGGTTCGTGACTGTGTTCTAGATGCAAGTTCATGTCTGAATTCCTCTTTCTCGTCCCTCTTCTTAGCCATGTCAAGAATGGATTGGTTTGCAATACGCATCACTTCTGGGGTAACAGCAGGACAAACATCCACTTCATGCCCAACAAGTTTGGCAAGGTGGTATTTCAAGCGGCTAATTCCACCACAAATATCCTTCCCACATAGTTTGCAATTCAACCTTTGCCGATTATTAGGGTCAATTGGCTGCCCATACTCCCACATTGGATCCAATGGCTTTGGCATTGTGTCACTATTTAGTTGAAAGTTGAAACTTTAAACTTGAAGTGGATAATGCCAATGGAGATGAAACCTATGCCACAACAAAAAACAAAAATGAATAAATTTTAAAATGTTCTTCTTTAAAATTTTGAAAACAATGAAATTATGAAAACATTCAAAGAAATGGAGGGTGGCCTACCTAAAAGGATAAAACCTTATAGGCTATGATTATAATGGCAAATCTACACCCTACACTAAATCTAAACCTAAACCCTACACTAAATCTACATTAACCAACAAATCTCAAGCAAAAAGAAAAAGAATGAAAGAATACATACCTGAATAGATTTAGATGGCAATGGAAACTTGATCGTTTTCCCCCTTCCTCTCTTGTAGAAAATCACCCAAAACAGGAGTGGTCCGCTTCCTCAACGTTGCAAAGTGCAAATGAACCCCAAAAACTCGTCTGTGGCCTCTTTATGGCAAAAAAACGTGTTTTTTTCCAGTAGGGCGATATATTCCATTGACTTGTGATATTTACTGAAAATATCGCAATATTTTAATGTGTCGCGATATTTTAAAATCTTGGGAAAATGTTGCAATTTTTTCATGGCGATATATCGCCGACCCTTTTGACTCGCGATATCGACGATATATGTAACTATGGTTTTAAAGCCATTTTTTGGGGTTTTAAGCCCTTTTGAGGGTTTTAAGGCCTTTTTTTGATATTTTTTGAGCTTTTTCAGAGAGCATAAGGTTTAAACATAGTTATGGAGGTCAAAAATGAGGGAAACAAGATAGGAAAAAGATGTCTGTATATGGTTTAGGCCATGTGGAGCTAGTTGAGCAATTTTTTGCATTAACAATAACCATGTCATGTCTTTTGCAAATCGAGGCTATGTCGACCTAGTGCTAGCGACGGTAAGCTCGGGAGAGAGTTAAACCCAATGTCACCACAGTCTAACCTCTCAACACTTTAGGTTGTAAATTTTCCTTTGAAATTCAAACTAGGGCTAAACAATATATTTAATTGTTTTAATGAAATAACCACACATGAACTTATTTACTAGTATTGCAGCGACATATAAATATTGAGAAACATTCACAACATCACATCAAATATAGATAGTTATTTTGGGTATGGAAACCCCCGAAAAACCCAAGATGGGAAAACCGGTGCAGCAGTCAGATATGAATTTTATATTATGAACATATGGAACTTTTACAATCAGTAGACAAATTCACCCAACCTGGCGAAATGAGCCTCTACAGAAACACTAGACAACTCCAGCAACCCGACACACCCTCAACGCAGCTGTACGACCCTTGCGTCAGCAGTAAGACCTCCTCTGCACAGCTGTACGAATCCATACGACGCTGACGTTATCCTGAACGGATTTCGTACGGTTGTACGACTGCCTCTGTCGAATTGGTACGACTGCCCTCTGTGTGATTCTGCACGACCTAGTTCAGCCTGGAAGCTCTGTGACTCTGTTGGTTAATTGCTCCTCCGTCTTCTCAGCAAAATCCTCCTTCTGACTTCTCCCTGTATGTATTTCTCTTGTGTACGTGTCCTCTCCACCGAATCTCCTTTTAATTCAATGGCTAAGCGAAAACCCTAACCCTCACTATGGATCTATTGATGAGATCTTCTATTGAGATTCAATGGTCGGGATTAGATTAGCCATCATTTAAATATTTCAACTTTCACTTTATTAAAGTGATTCCATTAAGTCAAAATCAAATTAGAATAATTAAAGTATTTTCCTAAGTCAAAACTTAGGAAAATCACTTTAATATATTTGGCTTCCTATTTAATGTCTTTCTAGCATGCAAGGACACATGCAATGCTAGAATACCTTCCTTGTTGCTGTTGAAATCAGCATCAGTAGGCATTCTCCAAGGTCTGAGGTCATAAGTGACCACCCTGAAGCTAGCCAGGGAGACTTGGAGATTAACCAGTTCTGTG
>LPNX010390364.1:0-25316 GCA_001517045.1 Pseudotsuga menziesii
TTTAGTGAATTTTATTGCATTCTCATTCTTTTATATTGAAAATACAAAATAATTCTATAGTTGCATACTTACTTGCATATCACATATGCATTTAAGGAGGTACTTGCATTGGGTTGCTTGGTTGAGAGTAGTGTTAAGTCTTTCATATAGGAAGGACTGCATTGAAATTTGAAAAGGAATGGAATTTTGTGCATTACATATAGTGGCATACCCCCTTTCTCATGTTTAAAAACAAAGTTGCACGTGGCATTGTTTTTAAGGTGTGCATATTTACTTCATTGCTGAGTCGTAACCTCACTAGTTGCACGTTCATTACCCTTGAGTAATGACAACCATTAAAAATAATGCTTATATTAAAATTGATTACCCATTTTTATTTGATAGAGGTGCACCAACAAGCTTAGGATTGTAGAGTCTTGGAATAGGGTGTCGTAAGTAAATATTTCCAAGACTATGAAACAAAATAACTAGGTGTCTGTCGTAAGTAAATATTTCCAAGACTATGAAACAAAACAACTAGTGTTCTCAGGAGGCTCCTCTTACACAGGAGTTAAGCACAAGGAAACACACATGTTTGTGGTGGGGATAACCCCTTGCCACTTTTTGTTGAGCACCGAGGATATTTCCAGGATATTATTCGTATTTGGGGGATTTTGAGGTACCTTTGGTGCTTTCTAGATTTGAGCTTTGTTACCTTGCCCATACGGTAGATCCCACCTATGATTGTTCGCCTGAGCATTGGTTATGTTGGGGTGACCTTAGTTTCCTTTCCTAGGTATCACAGGGGGTACTTGTAGATGTTATTCTGTGAGTGTCCTGGCCAGGTAGGGGTCAGACAACACAGTCACTATATCTATTGAAGCTGAGGGCCACTATAATTGGTTACACACCTCTGCTTGTAGTGTATGGGAGTCTCAGGCACCTGTTAGGTGAGACACACCTACTACATTCGGGAGCTCACTTATCCTCCCTCTTTGCTTGTTTGCATATGACCTAGTTTTACTTAGGGGTGTTCTCTTTGTGCGCTAGTTGACTTTAGGGATCGTGGTTACTTGAGTGTCTTTATGTCTCTTAAGTTTAGGTCCATTTACATTCAACATGCCAAACATCACTACTAGTATTCCGTCACCCGCTCTAGGTTCTAGTGCGGACCCTAGTGTTGGACTTAGGGGAACAACAACTCCTTTTCTTGCACATAGATTTGGAAGTGGTCATAATCCTCCTTCTGCTCCATTTGTTGAGGGATTTCTACCTCCTTCGTCCAATTTTCACACTAGTGTTCACTCCCTTAGGGGTGGTAGTAAATAAATGCGCGTTGGGTCTACCATTTACATTCTTTTTTATGTCCCATCGTCCACTGCACTGTCTCCTTCATGATCAATCCTCCCTATATCCTATAGTTTGGACTCTCTACTGACTTTGTGAAAATGTTTTGGACTAATGTCATTGTGTAGGTTCCTTTTTTTGGGTGCATTCTCGTCGACTTTGGCTTATTCATGCCCAGGAAAGGTATAACACTAAAATGACATATAGGACAGGATCATTTTTCTACATTATCCTATGAACATGTCACCTTAACCATAGGTATGAACCCACTTTGTGATGTCATAGAACCTTCACACTGCTACTAGAAGTGGCATTACCTAAGTGGTAGAGCTTTCCTAATCATGGGTACCCTAGTTAGATCCCGCTTGGTCTTTTGGTGCCTATGCTGAGCATCCCCCCTTAGGTTTGGGACTCCCTTGTAGTCCTGCCATACCTTTGAGTTATAACTTCATACTCCTTAAAAATTTATGCTGGACATATCCTATCAGGACTCTCGTCGGTATCAAGTTGTAACTACATTTGCATATGTTCGCTTGCAGTATTGAGCTTTATGTCGGCTCCCTGCTTCATTTTATAAGCCATATATCTCGATCTTTCCTCAATCCTAGCAAAGCAGAGCCTTCCATATATGTTTTGCAGCTTGATTATCCCTTACCCGGAGGATACATCCCCCCAAGTGTCCTTATCCTGCATATGCTTCCTTGCTTTGAGCATAGGTATGTTCCACTTCTTAGAACTAGTTTGCTTTCCCACGACACTCGTTTCCTCCTTAATGTACTATAATAAATTTTATTATTTTTCAAGCTTTTCAAATATGAAAAATACCAAAAAAATCATATAGCATAACAATCTAGATGAAAAATGATATCACTTTCTATTGGAAACTGTCGTGTCGTGTTTCCTTCAAACAGAGCACAATACATTCATCCATTGGTTGGGTTACTAGTATAATCTTAGGATCCGTACTCATTATTATGACTTTTCTCCATCGACTGGTTATGCTTCAAGTCCCTATGGATCCTTTGTTGATGCCTCCACTGTCATAGAGTTGTACAAATATGCATTTTGAGTCTATGCTATTATGAGTCTTCATCTACCTTATTTTCTTGTTCGAAGGAATTTTTAGCTCAAGTTGACCATTCCTCAGTTATCTTGTTTCTGCATGTCGGCCATTCTTGATACATTTGTTATTGGTTCTTGCACATCTTGTTTGTCTGATTTATTCCAAATTATCCAGCGTTGTTGTGTACCTCGTGTTGGTTGATGGGGGATGCCTTAATTCCCTCCTTCCAGTGGATTCCATTCCATCAACTTCATAACATTTAATCTAGAATAGGGATATAGAGTCCATTCAGTTCCTTGAGACTTGTAGTAATCAGTGGCAGGTTCTCTCACCATCGACAAATATGGGAATACATCAATTTCCCCTGATTGATGGATCCTCTCAAGTGTTCGACCTCAACACATATATTCACACTTGTTTGTTTACACTATGTACCTTGATTCCCATTATCATTATCAGTGGGATATATCGGATCGATTAATGATATACATTAATGACCAGTAATCAGATGATGGTCCATCATGTTCGACTACGATACCTTTATTCGCGTGATGGGACATGTACTAGCGACGATTTGTGTCAAAGATCTCCGAGCTTAGTGGCATTCCATATATTCTACCTCCTTGATCATGTCAGTAACTATGAGATTTCAGCTCTCATGACCAGATTCTAGTGTACCATTTGATGTCTTATTTTAGTATGGAGACCTTACTTCACTGTATATTGTACGTGGTGATGACCCCTCATGAAATATGGCTATTATTCCTATTCATGGCTAGTGTACTCTTAGGTATCCAGGACTGCTATGTCTTAGTGTCATCTTGTCTGTTGTGGTCCACCCTAAGCCACAGGAGATCTTCTTCCTAACACCTATTTTAGAGATTGCTTACATTTTTATTGATTTTATACCCCTAATATAGGGCTCCTTTGGTGCCCCCTTCCACCTTCTACCTCCAAAGTAAGTGATGAATATAGTCATGAAAAATATTATTCTTAGGAGCTACAATTAGATGTCTTGTAGTGCACTGCATAGATCCGTTTGTCCCAATTTGGATTTCTATTCAGAGCACTTCACCTAGGATTGTTAGACCATCATTGTTTATCCTGTCTATCTCCAATAGTCTTCGATGCACAAGCTTGCTAGTCCTCTTGGAAAAATTTTAGTATGTTTAGACTAGGTGAGAGTGGATAAAAACTAGTGACTACCATCTTGTCAATTTTCAATACATGATAAACATGTCTCCACTAAATAGAAATAAAATCACTTAACATAACTCAAATTTATAGCTAGTGATTTGAGGTCTCTTTTCATTATTTGATGTTTCTTGCACCATTTGTGGTATGCCAACTCATTACCTTTTTTCGTAAGCCCATTTTTTGTTTTCTATTTTAGATATTTTTTACATTTTTATTGATTGTGTACCCCTAATATAGGTCTCCTTTCATGCCCCTTGCCACCTTCTACCTGCAAAAGAAGTGATGAATATAGCCATGAAAAGTATCATTCTTAGGATATACACTCATATATTTTGTAGTGCACTGCCCTTAGTCCCAAGTTGGATTTCTATTCAGAGCACTTACTCCAATATTGTGAGACTGTCGTTGTTTATCCTATCTATCTCAAATAGTTTTTGATGCACGAGCTTCTGAGTTCTCTTGGACAACTTTCAGTATGTTTAGACTAGTTGAGGGTGGGGATAAACCAGTGACTGCTATCTTGTCAATTTTCAATAAATGATAAACATGTTTCCACTTGATAGAAATAAAATCCCTTAACATAATTGAAACTGATAGCTAATGATTTGAGGTCTCTTTTCATTATTTGACAATTTTTGCACCATTTGTGCTAAGTCAAATCATTACCATTTTTTGTTTTTGTGCATTGTAATAAAATCCCTCTAAGCGTACTTTCATCGCTAATCCATTTCCTTTTCTGAACCTTGTGTCTATCATGTTGAAATATATAACATTCACATTCAAATATGCTCATTGCCTATAAAATTCCAAGTGCAAAAATGCACTCGAATTATGTAAAATTGGCCTCCATTACGCTAACAAGTGTATTTGAAAGGTCTTTAAGTAAGTATAATATGTATTTTTCATGAAAAACCCTCCTATATTCAAAATTACCTCCATATGTTGAAATTTTGAATTAGTCGCTTAAAACTTAAAAAGTATAGATTAAAATAGAGCATGTCAATCAGCAAGAGCTGGCTTTGTAAAATGTATATAGAGACTCTCAAAATGAATTCCTGATGATGTATGAAAGTTGAAAGGGAAACTAAATCATATGGTGAAAAACCCTACATTTCCATATTTCTCACCACCATCTCCAATGGGTCTTCCAAAATGCATCCTCCCTATCCTTTGTTGACCCTTGCCGTACCAATTTAATATGTGTACATAATAAAAAAACATAATACATAATATTATTTTTTATTCATGTCAAAGATTTTTAGCAAAATTATTACACTAGTACATATGGCTCAAAAGTTCCACGAAATATTGCCACGAATAAGTTAAAATCAAAATTTTCATGGATAAAAAGATAAAAAATTATGAAAAAATGTTCTGGCCCTCGATAATCGTCGCTATAGCGATGTAAATAACATTTCGTCATTATAGCAACAAATGTTAATGGAAATAGCGATGAAATCACAAAGTTCTTCATTATAGTGATGATAAACTTAACATTAACATAAACAGTCATCACAGTAACGATCATTGAATTTTTTTATTGTTGAAATTTGGTCATTGTGCATTTTCGCTGGAACCACCGCGATCATTGATCTATCAATACATGTTCTTAAGACATATTTCAACAAATTATTTGTTATAGTTGCAAGCAGTTTTCTGTTGATTGTTTGATCTGTGATTTGAAGAGTCTGGTACTGGTTTAACACATCGAATTTTTGATCTCCTTCATCCAGGTTAGTGCTTTTAAATTGTTTGTCTCCTTTAATGTGTAGGGTCATACATAAAGTGAGTTGGCTATTCATTTTCTCCTCAATACTAATGCCTATATAGATCTGTCGCTTAGAATTTAATAGATACACTTGAATATCTATTTTTAAAGACCATGGAGGGACATTTACTAATTAGATTTTTCACTTTCCATGTCACGTATTTTAATATATATATATATATATATATATACACACACTATATTCAATTTACTTACATATTGATTGAGTGTTCTGGTTCTTATAGGCTACTAGAATGTCAAATAAATATACTTGGGAAGGAAATAATAAGAGGTATGCTAAGTTTAACGCAACATTGGAGGAGAAAGGTGATGGAAAGTGTTATTGCCCTTGCAATGATTGAGGGGGTTTGTGAACGAGAAGAATTTTAAGAACAACAACTAAAAAACATTGTAAGGATCCTATGGATGAAGATGACGTTATTGATACAAATGGAGAAGATAAGATAAATAGATTGCTCCAAGCCTCATTTGATACATTGGATCATGAGGATAACCTCCATGATATTCATGATGTTCCCCTTTACTAAAAGGTTGAAGGCAGAATACCGGTGATGCTCCTGCTATATGTCGATGATCTGTTTTTGACAGGAGAGGACACACTCATTGTAGATGAAAAGAGGAAGTTTGCTACTAAGTTCGAGATGAAAGAACTAGGGATGCTACACTAATTTTTAGGCATGGAGGTGTGGCAGAGTGTAGATCGTATTTTTCTTAGTTAAGGAAAGTATACAATGGTTATTCTAAAGAGATTCAAAATGCTGGACTTTAATGCGATAGCCACACCTATGGCATCAAACTTGAAGCTTCTATGCGATGCTTCATCAGAGTCGGTTGATGCCACGATGTATCGTTAGATGATTGGATCATTGATGTACATGACAAATATGAGACCAGACATATGTTTTGTAGTGAAAAAAATGAATTAGTTCCTAACAGATCCGAGACATATTCACTTGGTTACTGCAAAGCATATATTGAGGCACCTAAAGGGGACAGTGGATTATTGACTCAAGTATGATGTGAATCAAAAGATTAACCTACATGTTTATGTAGATTCGGATTGGGTAGGTAGCGGCACTGATAGGAAGAGAACTTCAAGTTGCTGCTTCAATTTGGGATTTGGCACAATCTCTGGGTTTAGAAGGAAGTAGTCATGTGTGGCACTGAGTATAATCAAGGCAGAATATGTTGCCTCCTGCTCAACTAGCTGCTAGGTGGTATGGCTGCGGAAGCTACTGTCTTATTTGTTTGATCTCCATTTGGATGTGACTTATATCTTCTACGAAAACCAACATTGCGTGAAGCTGTCGGAGAACCCAATGTTCCATAACAAGTCGAAGCACATTGAGATCAAATTCCACTATATCAGGATATGGTGCAGAGAGGAGCAGTGAATCTCCTGTACATGTCAACAAATGAGAAAATAACTGATGTGTTGACCAAGCCTTTAGCCAGAGTGAAGTTCGAGTACTTCACAGAAATACTTGGTGTGATCCAGAACGAGACTCCTCGAAAGAGGGAATCATGAGTTTTAGCATAGCTGGTAAGACAGGTTGTCCGAGTGTAAAATCCCAATGAAGGTCATAGGTTGCTCGGACGTAATCAATCCTGACGTGATTCTATGCTAGAAAGAGACCAGAAGAAGCAGATGCATGATATCTCAAATGGGAAATGAGACAGGTTGTCCGAGCGTAAATAAGATCCCTAGTGTGGTATGTAAGTTACTCGGACGTAATCAGCCTTGTAGGTTGTCTGAGTATAAATATGAGCCCTTGCATGATACGTAGGTTACTCAGATGTAATCAGTCCTGAGACATGTTATCCAAATGTAAATATGATCACTGGCATGGTACACAGGTTATTCATATGTAATAAGTCCTGTGGGTTGTATGAAGGAAAATATGAGCCCTGGCATGGTACGCTGGTTATTCAGATGTAATAAGTCATGTGGGTTGTCCAAATTTAAATACAAGACTTGGCGTGGTACACATGTTATTCGGACATAATAAGTCCCTAAGGTTGTCTGGATGTAAAAGGTTCATGGACGCAGGTTGTTTAGATGTAATCAATCCTTGTATGTGTGTGTTCCCATTATGGATAAGATGAAGTCACAAGGCACTTAGTGTGCACTTGGGAAGTTCTCTTTTGCAGGTAGAACACAGGTTGACCGTAGAGAGACATAATGCACTTGGTGTGAACTTGGGAGGTTCTCACATAGTGGTAGATGCAGGATTGTCTTGGTGATATCTTAACATGTTCTTATGTTGATAGAATGCAGATGGTTTGCATTTGAGGTGAGCTCTGTGTGTTTTGTTTTGTTGTGTGCAAGACAAAGAGATGATCTGGATATGTGAGATGATGGTAGGGGACGCAGGTTATTGTAGTGGAAATGCAAAGAAGGTCTTCTGTTGTACATATGTGATGGCTTGCTTGTGGATATGATGAAGACCTAGATGAGGACTAGGCCTACACCCAGCATGAAAAAGGGCTAGATATGTAGAAACTTCCTGTGACAGATAGATGTGATAGATTGGATAAGATGAGAACAATGGCAGCAGTGACGATGATGAATCAATGACGATGACCAAATGTGTTGATGAATGCGATGAAATAATACCTTCCTAGTTAAAAGGGAGTGTTGTTGTAATTGTAACTTCAAAATATATTCTGATTTATATTGCTATTTTATATTGTTGTACCCCCATTGGAGATTTGTTTCCCTCATTTGGGGATGTCATCATTGTGTTTGGTCACTGAGTTAAACCCTCCATTGTAAGTTGGGGCAATAGTCCCCAAGTTAAATAAAGGAAAATCTAATTGTGTGTATTCCTAGGTAGGTCGGCCCCAGGAGGTTACTTGGCCGACCTAGTGAGTTGAGTTAGTTACTCAATGGAAGAATATAAATAGGGAGGCACCCTCCTCATTTGTTACACATTCATTCACTCTCTCATGTGCGCATTAGGAGAGAGAGTTACAATGAGGAGGAAGAGAGAGAGATGTAGAAGACATATGGTTATTCCATCTTGTGATCTTGTCTTTGCGAAGGAACTATTATGGGGAAGTTTGCGGTATTTTCTCCTTTATGGTTTCCCCGATTAAAATATCTATGTCTTGTGTATCTTTGACATATTGCTGTACTTTTTATTCTTTCAGATAAATATCCTAAGTGAATTAACTTAGAAATACTAATAGTATTGAGGTGGGATGCTAGTACTAAATTCTTGTGAGTAATATCAAGACTATAGACTCTTGTGTAATACCAAGTTAAGTATTCTCATAGATGGTACCCTATGATATGAACCTTAGTTTATGGAGGTGAGCTTGTGAGTAATATCAAGCTGGGTCTTGTGAGTAATATCAAGATAGTAGACTTGTGAGTAATATCAAGTCCTACAAATATCCTCATTGTTTTGAGGTGGCATACTTTACTTCGTAAAGTGGTTCTACTATGTGATGTATTACTAACCATGGTCATTCGAGATGGATAAAGCTATTAAGTATCCTCTAGAGACTGATCACCTCTAGAGTGAATTACTTTAGCATATGACTATATAGTCCGAGGTAATATATATGATCATCAGTATGTGTGACAATTCTTTTGAGTATAATATGATATGATATATGATTAAACATAGACTGTGCAGTAAGATCAAGAGATAAGAAATAAGCAGATTACAAGAGAAATAGATTTCGAAGTGAACTCAAGTTATAAATGAATGCCTCAATTAGTGCTTTAGTTAAAGCATCAATTGAACTATTATTTATCAACATTCAATTAAGTAAAGAAGAGCTCAATGTTCATCAATCAACAAGATTCAGTTAATAATGATTAACTGCATGATTAATGAAAGATGAAATAGTTAATTAAAGTGTTCACACTTTAGCTAGACTAACAAAAGACACTTAAGTTAATCAAAGGATGAAACTTCAATTAAGAAAGTGTGTTGCATGCGACAATTGAAGTATTTCACTAGGACACTTATGTTAGCTAGTCAACTAAGTGATCAATATTCAGTTAGAGATTGAGTTCACTCCAATGTCAGTTAACTATCAGTTAATATCCATGATTGAAGGTATGGCGCATTGGTTGTGCATGATGAATATTCAATGCATGATTTTAATATTCGAAAAAAGACAATTCAAAATTGTAACGCATGTGTGGATAATTCTCATGCAACCATTCACTAGGGTTTGCATGGAAATCATTATGGCTGTTATTGATATGCTAGGCATATGACAAGTTCATATAGTTGTGACAATGGATATCTCTTCTCTATTGCTCCTTATTCTCTCTTATCAGGCGATCTACTTATGTTGTAAAAGTCATTCTCTGCAATCTATCTATTATAATCTGAAGAATTGATGGAGTTTTTCATCCTCGATATTATGAGGATTTCCCCAGGGTACATCTTGTGTTGTGGATGAATTATTGTGTGTGATTGAATTATGAATTGTTATGGGTCCTCAACATATCATTGATAAAAGTTTTAAAGTTCAAGAATCACCATTATTGCTCAAAACATTAAATAAATTGATAGTCACACCGAATATACATTTTGAAATATACAGCAAAATCTAAATTCAAACAACTACAGTCTACAAGAAGGATACCAAGAAGAAGAACATGCTAGTTGTGGTTTCAAACACCTAGGTAAATAATAAATCATATGTAAATGAAAACATTATCTGCACTACAATGCATAAGGAGGTGAATTTGAGTAGCTTCCATATGAAGGAAGGGTCGAAGGATATGAAAAAAAATCTTCCATATAAAGATTCAAGACAAGAAGACAAAGGTGGATACTATATTTAATTCCAGTTCATAAGCCAACCTAATAGAAAAATATATGCTCAATAATCTTGGATTGGCACCATCCTCACCCATATCCATTGACATAGGTAAATAAGGATGTAGATAACAAGGATACTAAGAAGTGTAAAATCAAAATTTCCATAATTTCAAACTCTATTGATGAAGTGGAGTAGATGTAGTACCACTTGATGTGTGTGGCGTAGAGTTTGGAATCCCCTACATGTACATGAGGGTTGCAATTTTCATGAGAGCAAACCAATACCACCTGATCAAGGATGGGAAGTTCTTCATCATCAATGCTCACATAGGTCAATCCAAAATATGTCTGGTAAGTTCTATCTAGGCTAAAAATTTGATCAATTATTGCAGGAAGTTTGTATTACTTTTCTTAATAAAGAATAAACTAGGAGATGAATTAGTAAAAGTAAACACATTTCTAGAGCGATGTATTAAAGAGAAGAAACATTAGTTGGAGGATATTTTGTAGTAATACATAGAAGTGTTACATGATCCTAAGGGATACCACCTAAGAGGGAAGTTGAACACAAGATATAGTTTCTTCCTAACCCCCCCTTTCCAAACAATGGGTTTTATAAATAATCCATCATGGAAGACGATCTAAACACTACAAATGGTCGGTTTTTTACAATAATTTCATCTAATAATAAAATATAAGAAGGAAAACATTAATAAATTGGTAGGCATGCTTATAAGGCCATCCACATCCAAGATAATTATTTTGGGAACTCTTATGCACATGGAGCCTTTCATCCATGATGCATACAAAGAGGCATGCAAAATGGCCAAGTTTTTGTGGAAGAAAGTGATGGTAAGGTTGAATATCATTTCCAGGCTGGGTTTCTCTACAAGATATAAAATCTTTGTGTTCCTAAAGGTGAAATATTGTAGCTCATTAGATAGGCTTACACCTCCAAAGTTGCAGAGCATTTTGGTGTTGGGAAAATAGTCGCCAACTTACATAGGTATGTATATTAGCCTATAATGAAAGAGTATGTAGCTCAATTTATCATAGGGTGCATACTTTTGTGTAATAGTAAGCTCAATAATAGATAGAAAGGGTCCATCACTTAATTTGTACCTATTATACCATGTGAGAACATCCCCACAGATTTCATGGGTGCTTTTCCTAGAACAAGTAAGAGACATGGACTATTTGTTTGTGGTAGTTGACAAGTTTAGAAATATGTGCTTTCTTATGCCTTATAAAGTGGCCATAAAGGGACAAGATGTAGAAAACATGTTCTTTAAAAAGGTTTAGGTTCACTTCGAGATACCAATGAGCATCATCTCAAATAAATATACCATTTTTCTTAGTTCCTTTTGGACTACACTTTGGGGGAAGATGGACACCAAGTTGAAGACACCCACATATTTCCATTCAAATATAGATGGGTAGACATAATTAGTAAATAGGGATTTATTCAACATTTTAGAGATCACAATCGAAAGCATCCAAGGACCTGAGATGAAATACCACAAGATAAGCATTGAAGGATGGAAAGTTCATTGACAAGAAGTAACAATCCTAAGGTGTATTAGATCTATTATCATAATATAATAAAGAACCACCATATAACAATAGTCAAAGGACAATTATTATGTAATGTATTCATTAATGTATAATAATAATAATAAGTCAAGACTTTTCAAAGGACATGACCCTTCACTCCTATGTGTATTTTACATGTACATTGTACTAGTTTGATATGTGCGATCGCGAGCGTGCGCGCGTGTGTGTGTGTGTGTGTGAAGTGAACCAATTCGATATATTTGGTATTAAAGCATTTTCATCATTCTATTGATATGCAGCCAAATATTTTTTCTGGTAGAAAATAATTTCTAGCTTATATCCACTTTTCAACAAATTAATTATTTTGATAAAATAAAATATATCACGTCGAGAAAGAACATTAAACTAGAAGAAATAAATAATTTACTCAAAGATCATTTAGTAGGGCATGTGGTTCATCTTTCAACAAGGGTATTTCTGTGGAAATATTAAGAGTATATGTTGATCCTTGGGCACTACTACCATTAAACACAATATATACTTCAGTGCAATATATACTTCTTGTTGATAAATTGATGTTTTAGAAAATAATAGTAAAAAGAAAAATATTAGTAATTCTTGGTCCATTCTCCCATCCATTTCCATAGTTCATTATCATCACACATTAAATCCACCAATCTGCCATCACCATTTTGTAATCATTGTGAAGTCATTTTATTTATGCTAACATCAAAATAGCTACAACCGTGAATCAAGAAATTAGTAACAATTCTAGACATATGCAATCTTTACTCTCACCTTCATACCCAACCAAAATAGTCTCAGGTTGAAATTATTCAAGTGAATGATTTAGGTATCTACACATGATCTCTAAATAACCAGAATTGTGGAAGCACCTAAACATTGATTGAAATTGGTGCTTCCTCTATGGCATTTTAGAGGATATAAGTGAAAAAATTAGAGAAATCATAATGTTGTAAAATCATAGAAATTAGAGTTCAATCCATCACTCCTATAGATTCAATATCCATTCAAGGTAGAATGTGATGGGGATGGAAGGTTTTCTTGGAAGATGGTTTACAATATTAGAAGGTTTGGAGGGTCTAAGGGAGGCTCTGAGGTTCGTTCTAGCCTAGTTTTGTGGAGGGTGTAAGAGTAAGGTGTGAGTATGGCCTCATAACATGTTTTTTATTAGGATATGGAATTTGGAGGTTGACTCTTTATACAAGTGTTTTTTTGTTTTTTCTTNGGGGGTAAGAGTAAGGTGTGAGTATGGCCTCATAACATGTTTTTTATTAGGATATGGAATTTGGAGGTTGACTCTTTATACAAGTGTTTTTTTGTTTTTTCTTGCTAGTTTTTGTTTTCTACTTCTTTCAGTGCTATTGCGTTGTGGGAGGTTGACTCTCTACCCCGGTGGTTCTGAAGGTGGGTAGTAGGTTTCTTCTCTAGGATCTTTTGTGTTTTTTCCATCAAAAGTGTGGTGGAGTGGTTTATTCCTCGTGAAGTAGTTATCCAACTATATGGTGTAACATCTTTACCACCAAGAAAGGGATTTGATTAGAGTTAGTCATACATGTATTATGGATACCACTCAAATGGAGGATGGTTTGGTGTCCCTTCTGGACCCCACGATGAAGAGGAATGGACACATGAGGGTATATTTCACTCGAATGAATATTTTAAATTGTTGCCGAGTCAGAGGAAGTCCAACATTGTAATAAGAGACGACTATACTTTAGATATTGTTTACGGGTTGGATAAGTTGGGTGTAATATGAAAAGAAATCTTGAAGGTACAAACAATGTGGGAGAAAAACCCATCTCGTTGTTCTGTAGCCTTTGTGATTGTTCATCAAGGTGGTTGCAACACTTTAGGGTGACATGACTTTAAAACTCAATTTTCAAGCGAAACCTTTATGAAATATTAGTTGGAGGCATTGGAAGCACCAATTGGTCATCCATATCCCATTATATAGTTGAGGGTTGCTAGGGAGGAGGGTTTGGGGAGGAAGAGAAGTGTTCCAAAGGAACACCGGTTGATGAGGAATATAAAAATCTAGTCAAGGAGGAAGGTCTTGGTGTTGGGTAGATACGTGGGAATGGAGGATGTCATTAAACTTTCAACCACTGTTCTAGTGGGGAAATTCAACTACTAGGTGTGTTATGGTGCAAGGATATACGGGAATGGGTTGAGGAAAAATAGTTCCCAATTCTGGGTTATGCTCCTCTCTTTGTTTCTTTGATAAATGACTAGTTTTTCTCTTGTTACACAGTGGTGCATATGTGTCTTAGATTCTTGGTATCCTCTAATCATGTGGGGTTGTAATCTTATGTTAAAAATATGACATGTCTCCTTTTACGCTGCAGAGGAGAAATTTCACTTTTGACATCTTTGGGTTCTTCTTCCAATATTCCCAATACAATTTTGGAATTTGGAGGCATGCAATGTAGTGGTAATGAACTAGGTCATTTCTTGTTCATTGATCAAATCTATTTTGATGAAAAAGATAAGCATTTGTCTTTGTTTCTAGTTGAGATTGATATTATCTAGGGTATGTTGGAGGAGTTAGAGACTGTATGGCTGGGGTGTACTTTTTCCAAAAACTAGATTATTGGAAGGTTTCGTTTAGGTTTCACTCATGTAGACATAATAGACATATGAAGGCAGACTGCTTGAGACTTATGATAAAATATCCATGGTCGAATCCTAGGCTTTAGACTTATGAAAAGACTCTTTCTCCGACTTTCTCTCAAGAAGGGTTTCCTAGTGGATATGATGTATTTCCTTTCTCGACCAAAGCATGGGATGAGGAAATCAAAATCACAATGTAGTTGGAGTACTCATCCTCTTTGAATGGTAAGATGATATCTCTTGCTCCCCCTATGTTCAGTTCCTTGATTGAGAATGAGTTAGAGCTATTAAAAAAGGATGAAAATTCCGTTGGTATTTTAGTAAATTCCATAGTGAATGATAAGGAATTTCCAGTAAGTGATGAGTAGGTGGGTGTTTATTCACATATCCCTTCTCCTTATATTTATTTTGGTGGGTTGTTTATTAATGATGGATGTTTGTAGGTCTTGGGAAATGAAACTGAATGAGTGTTGTTTGAGTATTTTCCCTCTTTGGATTCTTGTTTGGGTTTTCCGTTGTTGTCATTTTATTCTAGGCGGGGGCTAGAAAGAGAGGCATGGGATGATCCCCTTATCTCCTTTGATATAGAGGACGTTCTTAACTCCGTAGTACCTTATTTTAATTACATCCCGACGAAAAAACCCCTCCAAGTATATGAGGGAACTTTTCCAAAGGTGATGGTTCCTTTAGGGAATGGGGAAAGGGTGAACGTTGGAGAGATGGTTCGATACAAGTCACCTTTGATAAAGTCTGAGTGGATAATAGGGAAATGTGAAAAAAAGGAATTCATTCAGGGTGGTATTTCTCCTTGGGGGATTAGTTTTTCTTTATCACATTCTTCAAATGTGTTGGGTAAATAAGTTGACGCCGATTTTTCAATTGGCAGTTCATCCTATAGGCATCGGTCCCTTAGAGCATATAAAACCCTTGCTTGGGATAAAAAATATCATTGTATCTTTACACATGAGGGGTGTGGGGGTCATCCCAAAAATTTATCTCTCTTTAGGTTATTTGAAGTTATAAATCTAGATGTGGTCTTTATCTAAGAGACAATGACTATGGGTGAAAAGGCCTATGAGGTGTTTGAAATTTTTTGGTGGGTTGGGAGATGTGAGCTATTTATTCTATAGGGAAGTCAGGGGTTTTGTTGTATGCTTGGAGTCCTTTGGCTGTTATTTTTTCTCCTTTCATGGTTTCTATAGGCATCCTTATGGGGGAACGGTAAAATATTTACAATATATAGTGAGTATGGTTAATTTCTATGGACCATATACCAATCGAAAGCATTTATTATGTCTTTTTTTCATAAACATGTCGAGAGGCACAAAACTATAAACACCATATGGAAGCTTAGAGGTGGAAATGGTGTTTCAACTTTAGGCTGGAAGGATTTGGATTCTGGTGCATTTTCTCATTTTAGTTCTCTATTTAAAGCTTCTAAATATGTTTCAATTTTTATCTAGATGAAGGTTAAGAAAAATTATCCCTGTTTTTTTCTCTTGGCTAGGGGAGACATATAGGTGACATTGTCTCTTTAGAGGAGATACACAATGTGTTGATAGGTTTTTCAAAATCTACGAGTTGTGGTCCAAATGGGTGGGCAGTTGATTTTCTTTTTGGAAATTTTTGATCTTCTGGGCTTGGAGCTATTGGCATTGTGGAGGATTCAAGAACCCGGGGAAAAGTGGTAAGCACTATAAATTCTACCTTCATAGACTTAACCCCAAGGGTTTCAAATCCTTTCTCTTTTAATTAATTTTGACCAATATCCTATTGTAATTTGGTGTATAAGCTTATCTAAAATATTATTGGAGCTAGAATCAAGGAGAAACTATCTCTTTGTGTCACAAAGGAGAAATTTGGGTTTCTTTCCAAGATACAAATTCTTGATGCTATTGGGGTAGCACAAGAAGGTTTACATTCAATTAAGACTAAGAAGATGAAAGCTCTAGTTCTTAAACTAGATCTCATGAAGGCCTATGGCAGAGTTGATTGGAATTTCCTTAGGATCATTCTTCTTCAAATTAGGCTTCTGTTGGAGGTCACAAATTGGATCATGGGTTGTGTCTCCTTGGCCAATTTTACTGTGCTAATTATTGAATCCCCCTCAGATTTTTTTTGGAGCTCAAGAGGGTTAAGATATGGATGGTCTCTGTCACCCTTTCTCTTTTTTTTGGTAATGGAATGTCTGATTAAACTCATTGAACAAGATAAGTTGGGAGATATAATTGTGGGAGTAAATATTTCTAACAGGATCATAATCATACATCTATTATTTGTAGATGATGTCCTTCTATTTATGAAGGGAAATCTATTGGAGTGGTCAATCTTTAAGGAATTGATTTCTCTCTTTTGTGAAGATTCAAGAACGGATATTAGTGCCTTAAAGTATACTTTTCTGGAAAATAAGGTGGATGTAGATCTTAAAGGTTAGATCAATGGGATTCTCCCTTTTCAAATGATTCCATTGGACATTGGTTGTAGGTACTTGGGTTATTTTTAGATCCAAACCACTATACCAAATATGAGTGGTCCTGGATGTTGAAAAGATGTTGAAAATAAATTGGAAAACTAGTATTTCATTTGGCTGTTTCTAGGAGGAAGACTTATAAAATCAGTGTTGGATAATATCCTTGTCTACTAGTTGTCACCAACCAAGATCCCCAAGTATATTTTGGTTAAGTTTAGGAAGAAATGCTTCTCCTTTATTTGGTTTGGAAATGAAAAAAATGAAGGTGTACATTTGGTGAGATGGAACAAGATAACTGATCCTAAAATTAATGGAGGTTGGGAGTTGAAAAATATCTTCAAATTTGGTCAATCCCTTGATGCAAAACGTATATGGAGATGATTTTTCTCAAGTGGAATATGGGGGAAGGTGATAAAGGATAAACATATAAAGATTATGCCCCTGGAATCTTGGTGTAGAACAAATGATCCTGTGGGAACAGGGGTATGAAACATATTGAGGAGACTCTCTAGTGTTTTTTCTATTGTAGTGGATTGACTAGCCTGGCGTGTTGGGAATGGTAAAAAATTCAGGGTTGGTATCGATCCATTCTTTAGAGGTTGCAATCTCTCATTGCCTCTTGTAAATGTGCTCAAAATCAAAGGAATTCCGTCTCTATTTCAGATTAGGGAGCCTGTAGGTGGTGAACATTAGGTTTGGAAACAAGTCTATGCCATAGGGATTCAAGATGAGATGCTTGGTGAATGGTCAAATTTCATAAAAAGTTTACAACAACATGTTATTTTCTTAGCGGAGACAAATGACACTTTGGCATGGTATTATGATGATACTTCTAGACAGGGATGATTTTAAGGAACGATACTTATTTAAAAGTGTATAAATGTTGGCGAATATTACCAATTCTTAAAACACCAACAATAAAATGTTTCACGATATTTTTCAAAAACTATTTTAATTTCCAAGGATTTTATATCGTTTATATAATAATTTGGTGATTTTTAGGGTGAAAAAAGTTTACCCCATCAAAATTGGGCGAAACAAGGCTTCGAAAATTGCAAAATGGCTAATCTTTTTTTCGAGAAAACCCCCTAAAAATAGCCCATGCGCTAAATTTCGCCCCTAAAATTATCCCTGCTTCTAGATAATTCACAACTAAATTATCTTATGATTCACTGTTTTTCAATCATACTAAGGTTGGTGGAAGCTGGTGGCATAAGAGTATATAGAAGTGGCATTTTCCCATTAAATATAAATTTTTTCAATTGGTTGTCTCTGGAGAACATGTTACTTACTTGGGATAATTATGTAAAATGAGGGGGGGATGGTCCTAGTGTTTGTTCCTTATGTTATAGGAGTGCAAATTCCATTGATAATTTGCTAGTTTAGTGTGGTTTTGATAGAATCATATGGAGAGAGCTAATATCTCTGTTGAGAATCACAAGAAATTTGTTCTTTGTGTCCTTTGTTTGAAGTTTTAGTTCTTGGATCGCTATTGTCTTGGTACATAAGGCCCTTCCTTTCTTTGTTTGTTGGAATATTGTGTTGTTTGACAATGACTCTATAAATTCTCATAAATTGGTGTTACCAATTATTGGGTCTTACAACGAATGGACTAGTCATCTCAAGACTCAAAAAACAAGATATTTTTTGCTCCTTTGTTTTTAAATGCTTATTCTTTAAGTATGTTTGATGGAGATTCACAAAATATATAGGGGAGGGGGGTACATGGATGATTTTGATATTGGAAGAGGGTCACTTTTATAAGACGCGGATGGGTTCAGTGGTTTAAGCACAAACACTAGGGCATAATTGCAGGTTTTGTGTGGTCTCCTTTATGTTGCTCATCATAATTTTTTTCTCATTTGCAGGTTGAAAGCGAATCTAAGGTCATTATTGATTTGGATTTAAACAAATTCATCCTACATGTTAATATTTTAGAATTATGGAAATCTTGGATTAGATCTCTTCAGAAGACATTTGCAAAAAAATACTATATGCACATCTATAGAGAATATAATAGGAAAGTGAATTCTTTGTCAAAGAAGGCTATGTATTTTCTGGAAGGTATGATTTACATAGAAGAGTTAGTTCAGGGAAGAGTTACTAGATGTACTACTATGCACGTCTTCTGAGGGTTGTTTAGGAGGATTTTGTGGCCCTAGGGATTTTAGACTCTTTTGATTTTTAGAGGACTGTAATATTGATATGTTTGTGTGTCCACTATTTATTTTTGTAGACATAGGAAGTAATTTAGATTGGGTAAAATAATATGATGTTAAATGAGGTACTAAATTATAATAGGAAAGCATTGATATTTATTGAGATGCAAAAATAATGATGTATTAACACTTTGATTCCTATGAATATCAAGTATCATTTTTTCCAAGTGAAAAAAAATCATTTTTTCCAAGTGAAAAAAAATTAAATATCCATTAGCAGGCGAATAAAAATATTAAAAAAAAATAGGATATCATAGAACCCAATATTTTAATGTTGATTTTCAAAGGTCATGCTTTCCAAGTGAACATCACGGCCAATCAATTAAGAGTACGCAATAACAATTACTATGTAGAATTGTTGTGGTAAAACATGTTAATATGTAATAAAGTAGCTAGTCCTCTAAAATATGTAATTTTTTTTTGTTAAGTATACAAATTGGGAGTAGTCTAAATATTATAGGGATTGGACCTTTTTCCATACAGTCTTAGGTCAAATTTATTTTTTTCATTTTTGAAGTAAACATTTTTAAATATAAAAATAAATTCCCCACTCTTAAATACCCCTATTGCACTTGGATTGTGCAATCTTAACGATTGATATATGCAATTCCAATAATTCTTCTATTTTTTAAATCATATTTCTAACAAAATTGATTGAATAATTGTGACTGAAAATTTTCCAAATTATAACATGTTTATACTACTAAGAAAGTAAAGAAAAAATCACAATAATATAAAAATGATAGAATTCATCACATTAATAAGTGATTATTCACATTAAAACAATAAAATAAAAATATATTACAGTTGGTCACATCAAAATCAAAACATCTCACGGAAAATGACAACAATTAAAAATAAAAACTAAAGCAAGTTGCCACATGAAATTTTTACAAAATTCCATATTTAATGTCTAAGACAAAGGTGTTTTATTGTGAAGTAGGTTTCCTAGCAGTATTATTGGATTACTTGTCTCTATAAACTCTTAAATCTTGCCATGCATTCATTAGTTCCATTCATTAGTTCCATCACGCAGTTTCTATTGGCCCACGGTTTCTAGCAGGTTTAAACGTCCCCTCTTCTCCTGGTTTCTATCTAGTCCATGAATCCTGATTTGCAGGTTTAAACGTCCCCTCTTCTCCTGGTTTCTATTTGGTCTGTCAAATCCTAATTTACATATTTAACATTCATATAGATTCATCCCCAAGGAAGCAGAAATGATACACAACATGACGAGCTCGTTTATGCAATGACAGTGCCTCTTCCACATCGTTGGGCTCACACCTTTCTTTCCAGGAACAAAGGAAGTGGAAAAATAAAAATACGAGAGATAAACGAAGGTAAAGGTTCCAACGGGCATGCCAAAAATGAAAAAGTGTATCCTGAATGTCAAGGGTGAATAGTTGGAAGAATCCCCTCTTCCATTATCTCAATGTAAAAGGGAGAGAAAAGAACAATTCTCAATTTCAATTCCAAGAGAGCATGGATAACATGAATCTTTCTTTGGGCATTTGTGGATTCTTCCACATCCAAAACACCGAGATCTTGATATCCAAGTAGCAACGAAATATGACATTTTAGATGATCTTGAAGCTTCTATTTCAGGGATAAGATTGCCTTTGCCCATAAGGAGTAGATTGTGTGTTCTTTCATGCCCTATTCCACTGCCCTATTCCAATGCTGTGCTCATCTAACTTAAAAGGCATCCTGTGTACAACATCCTAAAAAGCATGCCATTTTTTAATAATAATGATCATTAATTACTGATCTTGTGGCTTTAAATATGTTGACAATGGAAGAGTGACTTATAACATGAGTTGATTGACCCATTAAATAACCAATGGAAGTCAAAGACTAAAAGGTATTTGAACATGAAATGACTCCATTGTTTGTGCCACCTTAAGTTGCACACAGTTATCGTGCCCACCAAATAACAATATCATTCTTTGTATTGCATTTCAATTGTTTATTTGGTTGTTTATACATATATTTCCATTATAGAAGTTGAAAAGTCGTTGAAAAGATGCAATATATCAACATTACAAATCTTTCCCTTATTGAAGTTGGAAAGCAGTTGGAAAAATGCAAGATATCAAAATTGCAAATTTTTCCCATACAGAAGCTGGAAATCAGTCGAGAAAATGCAAGATATTAGAATTACAAATCTTTCCCTTACAGAAGTTGGAAAGTAGTTGGAAAAATGCAAGATATCAAAATTGCATATCATTTATTACTATTTGTGGATATTCTTCCCCAATAAAGTTGGAAAAATGCAAAATATTAGAATTGCATTTTGTGTTTTACTTGACATTAATTATGCCTATTAACTCTTTTATATGTTCTTTAATAATTAATTTAATTGCGCTTATTGCTGCTATAATTTATTATAAATATTTTGTTTGTTGTGTTCAAGGCCTTATTTGAGTTATATATGTGTTCAAGGCCTTCCATGTCGGAGGTTACAAGGATTTTAGCATATTTTGGAAGAAAGTGAATTTTTTAGGATGATATAGCACAATCCAAGTCTTTATGGGACATTTGAGAATGTTATTGATATATTTTCTTTAATATTTGGAATTTTTGTGTTGTACTTCATTGTCAAATGTTTGCAAACAAATTAGTATCATTGTTTAATGATGATTCAATGAGCTGATAAAACTTGTATCCTTCCAAATGTTAATTTTCGGTGGTTCTTGTGTGCAATTTTTGATGAGGTTGCTTAGTGGGATTGATGCATTTTTTAGGATGCATTGAGTTTGTTGAGAAGGGAACAATGAAAAATCCCTTACAATATGCATCAAACATATTTTAGAAACATTCCATTATATTTTGGAATTACTTAGCCTTGACCATATGGTCATGTAGCATAGGTAAATGGAATCGTTAGTCTCTACCAGCCTAGGAAAGGAATAGAAGTTTAAAACCTTTTCCATTAGTATATCTACTTTAGTGGAGGAAAGTTAGCAAACTCTTGATAGGTTGCTTGACAAGGGAGCTTTTGAAGTCCTAAAAATTTTTCTTGCAATTGTCCTGCCATGGTAGTGCAACACGTTGAGGAACACAAGAATAAGAGGAAATCAAAAAGAATTTTTAAATGGATTGAGAAGAAATTGACTTCATTATGGAGTTTTAAATGAAAGTATAATGCTTATATTCCAGACAAATAAAGGGATACAACCATTTTTTATTTGTATCCAAAAGACCCTTCGGAATAAAAAACATACTAAAATTGATGCATTCAAGAGAAAGGTTGAAGACAGGAAATCAAAGCATTTGAATTCCATCTGAATTACTATGTCAATGACCTTAAAAACCCTATTGATAATCCTTCCAAATGTATTCCAGGCTATCCATAACTAGTCTAATTCCTTGACGTTTTAACATAAGTTTAGGTATTAGAAAGTTTAGTTAGCTTCTTTATGATGTTTACAAAATTGAAGAAGCAACAAAATCACCACAACAATACTTTATAAGCTTTCACTCACATAATCTCAAAGTTCAATCAACTATGGTAATGACCAATTTGGGTCTTGTTATTTAGCTAAAAATACTTGAGGTGAACTATAAGTTCTCTTAGGTACATATTTGTTCCAAGTTGAGGCCCTAATATGTGCATATTGTATTACTGAATATGTAATAGTTGTGTCAATGGTACTAAAAGATAAACTCTCTATGTGATCAGTCATGGGACATGTCATATTTATTTGCTTCTTTTGTTTACCACATATAAGAAATAAACTATTTATGTGACTAGTCAATGAACCATGTGATATTTATTTCCTTCTTTTGGTCTCCTAGAGATAAAATTTATTGATTTTTGTTATTCATTGTTTATAATTATTAAAAAATTTTTTGTAGCTTGATTTATACTCGATGGTGATTCCAACCGTTTGCATAAGATTGAAAATTTTCCTATTCCTCTCGTCATTTCTACGAACCAAAGAGATGGAAGAAAGGGAGTTTTGAATACTTTACATGGGTAAAATACTAAACTCAAATATTGCAGTTTGCAAGGAAATTTCAAATTGGCGGAAAGAAAACTATCCCCAAGAATATGGTGTAGCATGAGGGAACAAACTCCAAGTAGGTAGAGGTCTATTAAATGGAACAAAATTCTTGTAGCAGTTTTGGATTCCTTGAGATCGAATTTCAAATTATTTTTATATTTCATTTCTCAAAATGTATCATTGTACAAGTGGAGATTTCATTTATATCTACACCAACAAGGAGAGAGAAATAAAACACCAGTTTGGGTGGGTGGTATTCCTCCAACTTAATTACCATTTGTTTCAACCTGTGCTCGAGTTTTAAATCTCATGTGTTTAATTTTGACGCTCATATCAGGTGTTTTCCACATTCCAGCCACGTACCATCTTAGATTGAGTGCATAGGGTACGATGTATAACAATGTGTTCACCCTATCCCACCTACTTTCAATGATGAATTGAATCCACCCTCCTATATCACTAATGGTAGATCCCTCACAAATGACGAGTCTCAACCAACCCAACTTAATGTAAACATTCACTCATTAAAAGGGACTACCACTTAATCCATTGGTGGCTAAGGGAATTCCATTGAGGCATTAGGGATCCAATCCATTCCATGAAGAGGCATGGGTTCAATTGTTAAAAAAATAAGAAAACAATTTAACAATTTGAAGTAAAATATATACCATCATATATATATATATATATATAACAATTTCTATTTACATTACAAAGGTTATCACTAGCCATTTGGAATCCAGATGAAGGGGCATGAAACTATCTGCATTGTGTTGAACTTGCTTTACCTAAAGAAAATTATGGCCTTAAAATCAATCCTTTTCATTGAAGAAAACTACCAAACATAACAAACTTCTTAATTGTAGGAACATGACCTGGGTGATTAGATCTAGCATGTACCACTGAAGAGCTAAATTTTGAATTGATTTAATATTTCTAGAAATCCAAAATTCCTTAGACAAGGATTGATTTATTTGGTGAAGCCTAAATCTTATCAGCTTGGTAGAAGCTGAAAATTTTAGAAACAAAATTAATATGGTATTTGATTGACCTTTACATATTGCATTTTTTACTTGTTATTTTTTGCATTTCTCAATTAATTCAAAACCGAGATTCTATTTTCCTCTGAATACATACATATTTGATGCAATCTTGTCAATACAGACACTAGGACCTGGTGCAATCTCTTCTTTTGTTTAAAGAAAATGTAACAACCTTTTATGTATTTTTGGCTTCCAATTTTTAGGGTAGTTTATTTATTAATAATTTTTACCATAAATTTGAGGAGAGTACTAATATCACCTTGGATTCAATGCCAACAAATAAGATTACCTCAGTGGTAGGATAATATTGGATTTTGCAATCCTGAATGATAACAAGATGCATCAGACTTGTTGCTGCAGATTTTGTTCCCAATGCACCTTTCCATTTGAGTATATATCCAACTTCTGGTGATAAGGATGACACCTCACCCATGATATGTTAGTTTGACCTAAAATAAACATTTATAATTGGCATCCTCTATTGTCACCTAGAAAATTATCTGGGTTTGGGGCATCCGATATTTGCTCCATGAAATTTGTGGATTTAATTATGTTGTTTTGATTTGGTGCAGTGCACTCTCCAAACTTGTGAATAGAGAAACATATGGTGGAATTACAACTCTTCATATGGATGCACTAAATGGGAATTTTAACTATGTACAAGTGCTACTTGATTTGAATGCAAATGTGGTAGCTATCACATTTCATTATGGAATATCATTCGACTTGGTATGTGTGACCTATCAAATTCTTAAAATGAGAGATTCTAGTTTAAGTCTTCTTATCTGTTCATTTCAAAGTTACGAAAGCCTAAAGTGAGCTATATTGATGGATTCACACGTTTTTTTGGGAGTTGTAAACACTATGTAGCATGTGGAGGAGACATACAATGTTGTCAGGTGTTATATAAACTTTTATTACAAAGACAACCTCACTTTCTTAACCTTTTAATGATTAGAGTTCATGAGAGTGACCATGGAAACATTTCCTATTGGGATAATATAACCATTATGCTTTTCTTCCCTTTTAGATCCTACTAGCTCAAGGTGACAGTAGAACCACTTTAATTTTAATGGGTATCTTTAATTCAGAATCCAAACATTTTACTTATAAACTATTCAACTATTCTATATAACTTTCATTAGTGGAAATGGTCATTTAGTGTCTTGATTGTTTATGTTGCACCAACATAGGTTTGTTTGTCTTCTCTTGCAAGTGGATACT
>LPNX010390364.1:25649-41625 GCA_001517045.1 Pseudotsuga menziesii
GAGAAAAAATAGTGATTCCAGGAGGCCATCCTAATAGATTTTACTAGCGTTTAATAAACCTCTGATTTCTATTGACCTTTCCTAAATTTTCAGGTTGTTGAGTTTGGTTGTTTTTTCCCATTTTTTATTTATTTACAGAGTTGATGACCCTTGCTTCTTTTTTTCTAATGCCAACTTTTGCAACAATGAAAATATATAATTAGAGAGCATGGTAAATTATGATTTTTTCAAGTTTCTATTACATTTTGTGGGTTAATAAACCCCTTTGAGTATAGATAGTATATTGATGTTGTCAAACTCAGACTTTCAAAGACTTAGCTAGCTTGAAACTTGGCAAGACTCGCTGACTTGGGAAAGAATAGGTCAATATAAATAAAACTCAAAATATAGTAATTTTTTTGTTTAGACAATATACTAATGAAATTTACAATCCATATAAGTTATAAAACCATAGTCTATGTAGAAGATCATATGGATTGTAGGCCTCTTATCTATCATATATTAATCCATCTATTACCTCTTATTTGATAAATTCATTTTGAATTATCTCTTATATTATGTTTAATAGTTGATTGGGATATTTTCATATCTTTTGGTCTTTACTAGTATAAATATGGTTGTGTATGCTTCATTTAGCATTAAGGAGGGTGCTTTTCATTTAGGCATTTTGGACCAATTGTTCACTTGGAACTTTATCTGATTTATTTTCTAAGTTGAGCACCTTTTATTGGAAGATTTCATACACTTCCTCTTAGTGTCAAGTCAACATGTATCCAACATGAGGAAAAAGCATTTAGACATATTTTTTAGGCTCCATCTCATGCTAAATTTGATCCATAGATGGATTTTCTTATCTTTATATTATGAATTATGTTCTTAGGAGGAGGAGAGAACACTTGTTTAAAGTGGTTTTATCATGTCTAACCCAATTTGGATGAGTAGTTAAGGCGATGCCACATGGGAATCTTAGAGTGCCTTTTCCCTAAAAAGTTTACCTACAGGGAGAGTGAATTGGGTTGTGATTTTCCTTTCAATAATAAAAAAATTTGACCACAAGTAAATACATGAAATGGTTTTTATCATGTATTTGGTAATTCAGAGAATTAGAAACTCAAAAAATTATAATATATAGACATTAACCAAAAGACTATAATCAAATATTATAATATAAATGATCTCATACATCATTGTAAGACCATTTGTATTGTATTCATTGTAATATCAATTGTACTATACATAGAAGGATAAGGTTTCAAAAAATGAATTTCAGGTAATCAACAAGGATTTACGCTATGACAATGTAGTCAAATTTGTGCATAGAAAAGCATTGAAGGACATTAAATTCAAAGGTATTATTTCCCTTGAATTTTTTATCATCTTGTGCTAATTTATATGTTATTTTTGGAATAGGCTAATGATTGCATTCAAAATCTCATTCATAGATGAATTCTGAATAAATTGTCAACTTAGACTATTTAGCTAAATGTTTTACCAAAATAACATGTAGATTTTTGTGAATTAGATCTCTAAAGAGCAACATTGGTAGTTTCAAAATAGATGGAAGGGTAACAACAAGAAACTTTTCATGAAACAAAGCCTTGAATATTAACATTTTCAATTTCAAAACAGAGAAGTTGGGAGAGAGCTTGTGATTCGTATTCTCATTAGAAACTATATTGCCTAAATTGTTGTCCTTTAAAACTGAAGAACCCAAAATAAACCCACAAAAGGGATACACAATTACACACATTCTTTAACTACTTACTAAAAATTAAATACTGTAATCACATTTAAAAATTTCTCCCAAAAATCCAAGCCTTCTCTAGATCATCTTTAGGTAATATTTTGACATGATCAAATTTTCTTGAGAGAAATCAATTTCTTTTCACATCAGGAGAAACAATTTTTTATATAAAACAAAACTTGTATAAAAAGAATACATCATATAATGGAGAAGAGAGACCTTCTCAATACCATAATACAAAAAACTCTTCATCAAACTATCATCAATATATCATCAAAGTTTTTACCTCCTATACTAAATAGATAAAAAAAGTATAAAACTTTTCCATCCAAGTTTACTATGTCTCATTTCAAAAAGAGACAATCCCAAAGTAACTTTTAAAATGCTAACATATATTCTAAATATTTCAAAACAGATAGGCACTGACTAAACTTCAGCAAAAAATATTAAACTTGCCATATTCCAAGATAACTCCATCTACGGGTTCTTTAAAAAAAAATTGCCATCCATATTTCCAATGGATTTCTTAGAAAGCTTGTCTACTCCTCCATTGTACTCTCTGTAGATATGATTGAAAGAAACATGACCAAACTCATAAATCAGTCTTTTAACTCTTTGCATCCATTGATCTATACTTAAAGAGAGTAGAGAAATATCTCCCTTTTCCCAGTCAATGATCGTTTTTGAGTCCCCAACAACCTGGATAGATATAACATTTCTTTTCTTAGCATACCAAAGTAAGACCCATAACTACTAATATTTACGTTATTCTATCTGTAACTTTACTTGCTCCTATCCACACGTTTATGACATAACTTGAATTGATTCTAACAACCATTACTGTACCACATAAACCTTACTACTATGCTCCATCAAAGAAACCAACAAGCTGATTTGTATCCAAAATTGGAAATGGAGCCGTCCTATGAACATCCTTATCTCTATTTCTGGTCCATTCAAAGTAAGAAGAAGTCACTTTTCTAATTACATGAATCACATTTGTCTGAAAATTCTGAAATATCAAATTGTTTCTTTCCCTCCACACTTCCCATATTGTAATAAAAGGAAGGATATACAATTTTCTTTATGATCTACACCACTTCCTCATATTATGTTAAAAGGAAATGGAATCCCAAAAAGTTTGAAATTGGAAAATCTTACACAATTTTGCCCATATATTCCAAAAAAACAAACAAGTACCAAAAATATGATCCACCGACTCCATCTCAAATTTTCAAATAATGCACCTTCTGGGGAATGTAAACCCTATATTTTGTAATGCATCCCAAGTTAAAAAATTCTTATGGAGATACAACCACATAAAACATTATTTTTAATGCAACATGACTCCTACAAACCAGCTTTGTCCACCAAGTCAAACTGTTCACTAATTCAGTTTCTAGGATTAGTTTATATGCCAAATTTTCATTGACTGAACCATACTTCTTGTTGTATTGCCAAACCAATTTGTATTCTGTATTATTCAGTAAGATCCCCACTTGATAAATATTTTCCACAAATTTATCCCACTTAGATGCTACAACTCCTGTTAAATTTAAATATCTGGATGTTTTCCAGTATGAACCAACCTCCATTTGCTCGTCCTTAGCCTATTTGAGTTCCAAAATATTTATGCTATGAAGCACATTCAGGAGGTCCTGAGATGCAATGAAATTATCAATTAAGTGAATAAAAGGATCCAAACCCGGGAATATTTGAATACCATGTCTAATTGACCAACATATTGCATGATTAATTATAGGAAAAGTCTTTAATAAGTTACGCAAATACTGGATACAAGAAATGTATTTTTCTCATTATTTCGTAACCAGTGTGCTAGATCATATTTTTAAATACTTCACTTTCACCATATTTCCCCAAGGAACTTTATAAAAAATAACATGCCACGAACTCTTTGTACACAAGGCTCTATTAAACCAACTGAGGTTTTTATCCCCCATCCACCTAGTATTTTAGCTTTTGAAATACTTTCCCATGAGGTAAGATGAATTTTTGAGAGATTTAAATTTCCTACCCATAAGAAATGATTTTTTTTACTTCTAATCAATGCAATCACTACTTTTGGGATGATAAACAATGAAAACCACTAAACAAGGATGCTCTGAAGAATGAAATTTAATAACACCAGTCTTCCTCCTAGTGATAAACATCTAAAAGACCACGAGCCAATATTCTTCTGTATCTTTTGAACTAACCAAGCCCAACCATCCTTCTTATACCCATTTGGTTTCAAATGAAAGCTAAGATATTTAAAACCACGATATAGATTTGACATCTTATAGGGGAACAAAGATGCAATATGGTTTCTAATATCTGGATTTTCACAAGAGTGAATAAAAAATTATTTTTGAACACTAATAGACATACTTGAAGCATTGTATAATGTTTAAATAATGGAATTAAAATGCATCCATTGAGAGTACGATCCTTCTCCAAAAATAAGAACATAAGAGGTGAGATATAAACAAAGTATTAGCCACTTTTATGCCTTTGATTTTCTTCTATTCTTTTTCCTGATTTATAAGTAAACTCAACCCTTCAATAACTAGAATGAACAAATATGGTGATATAGGACAACCTTGTTTAGTTCCTCTATTACCACTAAAATAAGCATAAGAAGAATCATTTATCAAAACCACAAACCTTGCAGAAGTAATACATGCCATGATCCAATTTGTGATCTCCAGAGTCGAACCAATCTGAATGATAATAAATCTCAAGTAAGTCCAGTCAATTCTATCATATGCTTTCATAAGATGCATCTTGAGAATGAAAGCATTCAAGTTCCTCTGCTTTATTGAGTGTAAATAATTCTGAGCTACCCAAATGTATCCAATATTTGTCTATTTGGAAAGAAACCGAATTGTACCTCAGAGATATATTTACCAAGATTACTCTTTATTCTCATTGAAATAATTTTTTTGATAATTTTATAAATAAGATTACACAAGGAAATAGGCCTATCAGTTTTGGGAATGAGGGTGATACAATTCGAATTAATATTTTTTGGTACCTGATCCATTCTTCTAGTTTCATAAACCACCTCTGCCAATTCATTACCCAAGATGTCAAAAAAGTATAAGTAGAATTCTACAGTCCACCAATCGGGGCTAGGGATTTTGTCTTTTGCAAATAATTTGAGAACCTTCAAAACTTCTTCCACAATGATCTTCTTAGCAATATCTTGACAATCTTCCCTACTGAAGAAACAACGATATTTTTTGATAGTATTTAACTGATTTTCCAGATTTGAGGAGTTTCTGTTAGTATAAATACCCTTGAAATATTTTATAGCAACAACCTTGAGTGATTTATTATCAATACATACCTCATTTTGGTCATCTTTCATTTCCCAAATGACATTAGTTATTCTTCTCTGATTGACAAACGGTGAAAAAACTTCGTGTTATTATCTCCATCCTATAGCCACACTGACCGACTCTTCTATCTCCGTGTATCCTATTTTTGTCTCAAGATTTTTTATTTATTTTTGTTTCAAGGGATAAGAGCTTATATTTTCTTTCAATAGAAAAAAAAAGTGTTCATCCACACTACCTGTTAACATCTGAATCCCAACATCTATTTCAGAAAGTAACTTCTTATTTGCTTCCTTTTATATTTTTCCCATTTCTTTACCTCCCCCTTCAATATACGCAACTTTTTTAATATACTTTCAATCAAACAAGATTGAATATATAGATAAAGTGATGTCCACTTTTCTTTGACCAAATCCTTAAAGTCCTCTTCCTCAAGCCAACATGGATTAAATTTAAATGGATATTGAATATAATATTGATCAAAATCCAATTAAAGAATCACAAATTTATGATATGAAATACCTGAAGAATATGACCATGAGCGATATCATCCCAGATCATCACATAAATCTTTAGACATGAGAAACCTTTTCAACCTCTTAACAATACCTACTCCCCCACAATGGCCATTTGACCAAGTTAAGACTAGCACATTAGGGACAATATCCACTAGTTTTACATCTTCAAATAATGAGACAAGATAATCCACTAACAGGTCAAATTTATTACCTCCTCCCCAAAGCTCTTAAGAAGACAAAGTGAAATTAATATCACCCACCAAAATGAGTGAATTATCCTCCAACATAGCAGACAAATCTATCTGTTCCGAAAAAGATTTTCTATTTTGATACGGGCCATAAATATTCAAAACTCTCAAATTGTGCTCAACACCTTTAAGATTTCCATCATTAGAATACCTACAAAAGTTGAAAACGCCTTCATTTCAGCCTCATCTGGATTCCAAAAAACAAGTTTTCCTCTCGATAATCCATCAGAGTCCATAACACAAACTCTCCAATAAGGCTTTATTTTTAGAAAATAGCTACACGCCACCTCCGATGATGTCATAGTTTCCTAAAGAAGAACAACACTAGGATGAATGTTTTCTAGAACACACTTTAAGGCATCTCTTTTATGGACACTTCCTAGCCCCCGAATGTTAAGGGAAATAAGGTTCATTGAATAATCCCCTTTAGGGATGCATTCTCTATAAGAGCCCAAATATCAGATAAAGAAGATGGAGTAGAATCCTTTGACAAACCTTTTTCAAACATAGAAGATACCTTAGGGTTTATGAAGGATGGGATATTATCTCCAACTTCTTCAGAATTACTTCCAGTTATTCTTCCTGGGTTTACAAATTGTAAAATTCCCATTAAAACAAGAGGAAACCAGAATTATACCTCGATTTTCATTATTGTTTGCAGAGTACACAAAGATAAGGTTTTTAAAATTATTGAGGAACATAAAATTCAATAAGAGAATCCTTTACTGGAGACGTAGACAGAGATTAATCCCTAAAGAAAAAACTTTATTACCCATCATAGGAGGAAAATCTAAAACCAAAAAGGTGGAAGTAGAAGTAAATCAATGCCCCTTGTGGTCGATGGTTCCATGTAACAAGTCATATGTCTCCAAATTCATTTGTACTACCATGATTTGAATAAATGCCCCTTGTGTTCAAAGCGTAGTAGTACAAATGAATCGTGTCATGGAACCGTCGAATATTTAAACCATCCTGAACATGTAGAATGATTCTTGAGTAAGGCCACATAATTTCCACTACCGATGTGGCATATATTTTGATATATTTCTCATTCAAGGAAATTTTTCATTCAAGGATAACTCTTTTCCCATGGAGAAACATTCACAATTCAATTATTTATTTAAGGCATTCTTTCATTCTCCAGTGTTCCAATAATAAGATGCAAAGAAAACGGTTGCTTGAGTTCCATATAAGCGAAGTAGAGATGAACAAATTATATCTCTCTCCTTTGCAAATTTGGTTGAACCTAATCTTCTCAATTTTATATTCGACTAATTTAAAATTTAATGCTTAAAATCTGCTGACGCGGAGACTTCATGAGTATTGTTTTAATTATGCTATCTTTACATTTATTATTTGTGCCGATAAAATGATAAATCCAAAACGTCAAAATAAAAATAAATGTGATCTATCATAAACAAAGATTTATATGATTTCAAATTTTTTTCTTATATTACTTTATTTTAAATCTATATAATCTTTCTTGAAAAAAATGTCTCCTATATTTCAATATTATTTTATAATATAAATTTATTTAGAAAAATACCTTATATATGACATTATTGTCAGAAATATATGTCTTGAAAAATGCCTCATAAATTATATTTAGTTAAGACAACATTGGTGGTGATGGTGTCCTTGTGACACAAAGCTTTACCTTTTAGATTTAGATACATATTTTAGATTTAATTGATAAATATATTTTAGATTTACATAACCAATTATTGATGGGTTATAATTTGAATATTACTATCATTTAGATTGAGATTTATGTTACCAATTATTGATTAAGTATAGGTTGATTACATTTGTTTTCCAGGATTTATCTCCATCCTATATTATAACAATATAAGACCTTCTATTGTAATAGCCTTGGAATATCTTATATGAAATCTCTTGTTGTTTATAAATATGAATGGTCTCATAGCCTATGTTGTGGCTTATTGAAGTAACTTATATGATTATAAATCTTCTTTGAAATTTCTATATTGTGGTGTATAAAAATAATTTATATAAAATACAATTTTTATTATTATTTATTTCTATGTATTAATATAATGATAGCTTATTTGTAGATTTTTGAAATTGTTTACATGTATCTTTTATAATAGTTTTTCTATAATTAACGAAGTAAACATAAAAAACAAAACAAATTACACTATTGAAATCTCACCATAATTAATATAATTCTAACCAATTCTAAAAAAACATACTCATAAACGAGATATTTAATAGTTAAAGCAATTCATCCCCATTGCAAATAAGTGAAGGAGAACTTCTTAACATGTTATATGCTAATGATTTAGATTTAAGGTTTTGTAAATTTGCTTCATTAAAAGGGTTTCGTAAGTTTGTTTTATTACTAGAATATTTATTATTTTGAATTTAACTTTTACCTTCGAAGATTTATTATTTTAAATTTAACTTTCACCTTTATTGTTAGAATCTAATTTTAAAAGATTCATTATTTTGAATATAACCTTGTGACATACCTAATATAATGATTTAATATTGTATTTGCCCTTATTTTTTTCAAAGGAAATATATCACATTCTATTAAAAAGAAATATAACACATTTTGCAGAGACCCAAAGGCCTTACATGTGCATAAGCACAATGATATCACTCCTAAAACATACAGAGGGGTTGTAAACACCTTTTACATCTCTATAACAGGGCTACATAGATCAACATTGAGCTCAAAAACCTCAAAACGTATGCATAGTACATAGCTCATTGAGCAAGTTTTAGTGCGAAATCTACCAAGAAAATCCCTATTATAGGACAACACATCTGGCATAGATCAACAACTGCTCAGAAGATCCAAAAACAAAAATTGTTGTAACAACATCAAAAACTCGAGCTCCGAGGTCTTCATAACAAAACTGAGGCACTTAGTCCAGAATGAGAGACCTCTAAATCAATGTTGCAAATATCTCAGATTTCTCTCAATATTTCCGATTTCTCCTGAGTTTTTCATGTTGCCGATTTGTTCAATATTTTCATAAATCTTTAGTTCTAAGTTTATTTTTGCCGATATTTTCCAATAATTCTTGATATTTTCCCCGATGTTTCGGATAATTTTCTTTCCATACCCTCGATGATATATTCCCCGACATGATGTTTGCAACATTGCTCTAAATCATTGCATGAGATATAGAAAGATAACTAGCCTTCGACTAACCACCAAGAAACACACCCTACTCAAACGAAGTGGCACCACCGCCAAGACAACACCCCCAGCACCCCCAGAAGGAGGAGGCCACCAAATTCCAATCTGTGACTACACCACCATCACCGGGGAAAAATATCTAATGAAATCCCCACCACCGAAGCCTATGATCCACCACCTTTACATCCAAGAAGCGTAGATGATGCATCCTAGAATCCACTAGAACCATTGCACACAACCATTGCGGAACCGCCTACGCCGAAGCCTATCCTCCATAGGAAACCTTGACTCCGAAACCAAAGGTTTGTAGACTTCGATTCCTTAAAGAGCAGTTGGGGCGTCCAAAAAACCATCACCTCCACTTACAAAGAAGATCCTCCACCTCATTTGTAACAAACGACCGCCATGTAGCCCTAACACCACTGCTTCCATGTAAGGCCTGTCGAAACTGGAAAGAAAGGGATGCCACCACAGCTACCAGGAAAGGCATGTAATTGCCGCCTCCAAACCTCAATGCTGAAAAGAATGCTCTCCTCAGGAGTCCGTGAAACTAGTAGAAGAAATGGAAGGAGGAAGCTGGGTGGTTATGGCGGCTAGGGTAGCTCTAAGTGATACTTGATAGAATCTGCAATGATCCTGTTGGCTCTAATCATGTCTTTCTTGTAATTTTCCTTTGCTTCATATTCTTCAGGCTTTGGTACAACTTCGTTGATAAACTTTGCAAGATCATTCTCTTCTAGAATGAGTGCTATTATGTATTACTAAGCACAGAAGTTTTCTATGCCTTCCAACTTGTCATCAAGCTTAGTGCTTGGAGAATATTGTCCTGGAGATCAAAAATGACAAAATATGAAATTTCTTAGAAATGAAAAATGTACTCATCAAAAGACGTGCTTTACTGAGGCGAGTATGTTGGTACAGTCAGTTTCTAAAGAACCCAAATTCTAACCCTTGAAACTGGACTTGCAAGATTCTGGACTGCAGTTTCTGATTTTGTTTCTAGTTTTTTGGTTTTCAGGTTCCAAACCAAACTAGGGCTTGTCTTTCAGTAGGATCTACCCACTGAACAAATTCGATCTTGGTGCTAAAATATGTGCCTAGGAGGAGCGCACTTCCTTATGTCACTTGCACTAAAAAATTCCACTTTATTAGAAAACCCTAATTTTCTTGTTCGGAGAAGGAGAGAGAGTTTTACCTCATGAAAGCTACTCTTTTCATGCTAGCTTTGACACCATGTTGAGTTTTATATGCTTCCATAGCTTAAGTCCTAACTTGGTAAGCATTTAATACATTTTCACAATAACATCATAAAGAGGATCACTAAAAGAAACACAATCACAAGGTACACAACAATTTACCTTGGGAAACCCTAAAGTGAAAAACCTAGCAAAAACTTTCTCAATATAGATTACCAGGATGCAATGACCAAAGAATAAGGGCTTGTAGAGAGAGAGATAGGCCAAACCCCAAGGCATAAGAGCCAAAACACTAAATACACTAGTACTCCTCCTTTTATGTTTCTCTTTCTTTCTATCTCTTGCGCAATACAAGTGTGAGTGGGTGTGTATAAATGAGTGAGGGCACCTCCCTATTTATACTAGTTTCACAACTGACATTTTCCCTAACTGGTCCGACCTGTCTAACTGACAAGGCCAACCTACCTAGGGATTCATACAATAATAATTATATTATTCTTTTTTTGGTGCTATTGAACCGACTTACAACTAAGGGTTTACCTCATGACCTTTTACATAAGTAACATCTCCCGAGGGAGGAATAATAATAATGTAAAGTAAAAGTAGAATATTCTTCAAAGTTACATTACTTCAACATTCACAAGGGTTTCTCAAATCAAGTAACAACTTGAAGCATTCAAAGAGAATGTAGAAGAAGGAGATATTGTTATGACCACCTTGAATGGTCACCCAAGATCATGGGATTCATTCAATCAAGGAATATGTGTAAGAAGGAGGTTGATCTCTTTCAATGGAATCTAGTAAGAATGCACACAAGAAGAAGCTCGACTCATAACAAGAGACTATAAGATGGGAGAAACTGAAGATCAAGCTCTCACAACTCACACCAGAAGAAAGAAGGAGAACCACCATCACAACAAGAGGAAGGACCATCATCATAAAATACAAAAGAAGTCCGGAAAGGACCCTTTGAATATTCGATTCTACACTTGTGATGAGAAGGGACACTATGCCAGAAATTGTCCCAGGAACAAAGACTCTTTCAACAAGAAGTCCAACAAGAAAATACATCATGCTCACACCACCAAAGATGATGAACCAACACATAAAATATTTAGAAAAGAAAGAGTTGACTCTTCAAGTGATGACGAGTATGTCCTAATCTCAGCACTCATGGGCACTATCTCACATGGAAGCAATGATTGGCTTGTGGATAGTGGCGCATCCAAACATATGATGTGATACAAAGAATGATTCGTCAATCTATCTGAGCATGAATCACCTCACAAGGTGAAACTTGGGGGGATGATTATCAATACCCCATAAATGGAAGTGGAGAAGCTTCATAAAAGTTAGATTCTGTAAAATATTTGAACATGAAAGACATGCTATATGTTCTAGGATTGATGAAGAATATTCTCTCAACCTCTGCACTAGATGCAAAGGGAATAAGGGTTGCATTTGCTGATGGCCAAGTCCCAATGTGTCCAAAAGGAAAGACAATTGATGATGCAACGATAATTGTAGAGCAAGAGGGAGGCTTGTACAAGTTGAAGGGACAACCTGAAAAAGCATTAGTTCATGAATCAATAGAACCAAGTGAACTATGGCACCGAAGGCTTGCACATTTCCACTACAAAGCACTACCAATTGCAAGCAATGTGGTTTCAAGACTTCCAGAAATCCAGGCAAAACATGAAGGTGTTTGCAAAGGATGTGCGGAAGGAAATAATGCTAAGAATACATTTCCCAGTAGTGAAAGCAAAGAAAAAGGAATATTTGAGATAGTACACTCAAATGTCCGTGGGCCCATGCCATCCATCTCACTAAGTGGGTATGTATACTATGTGTCCTTTATAGACGTTTTCTCATGTAAAACTTGGATATATTTATTGAAAGGGAAAAATGAAGTCTTCAACAAGTTCAAAGAATTCAAAGCCTTGGTCGAGAACCACACTGAAAGGAAGATCAAGACTCTGCGGTCATATAATGGTGGACATTTCACCTCAGAATAATTCAAGGAACTCCGCAAAGAATCTAGGATTAAGAGGGAGTTGAGCACTCCATACAATCCTCAACAAAATGGAGTTGTAGAACGAAAGAACATAACTATAATAGAAGCAAAAAAAGTAATGCTACATGGCCAGGATCTTCGGACGCACCTTTGGGTAGAAGCAATAAGGATATACGTGAATGTAGAGAGTCGTACTCCTCACTGAGTACTCGACAACAAGACTCCTGAAGAGGCTTTCTCAGGAGAGAAACTAGAAGTCAACCATCTTAGAATATTTGGTTGCCTAGTGTACATACACATTCCAAACGAAAAGAGGACCAAGCTCAATCCTTCTAGGAGGAAGGGAATATTCGTAGGATATAGTGACACTTCAAATGCCTATTGAATATACTCCTAGGATTTAAGTAGATCGACATCAGCATAAACATGACATTTGACAATGACTCAACATACTCAAGGTCCATATAACTACTTATTGAAGAGGTTGAAGAAACTGAAGGAACTAGAGTTTGAGATACGACAATGGAAGAAACAATTCAATAATACCATGAAGATCACGACATGAAAGAACCACAAGGACCTATAGAAACACTTCATGAGAATAACTCCCACAAGATAAAACCAGCATGGGCATGGGAGCTATTACAAGATGCAGATTGGTATGGTGCTCCAGATGTGATGCATACAGAAAGGAAAAGAACTAAGCCATACAATAACTATGTGGCCCTGCTATGTAACATCATTGACAAAGAACCTTCCAACCGTTGAAGAAGCAGATGAGAATGTAGAATAGAAGGATGCCATAATCAAGGAGTACAATTCGATTATGAAGAATTATGTCTGAGAGATAGTTCCGAGACCAGAAAGAAAGTTTGTTATGACTTTGAAGTGGATCTACAAGATCAAGAATGCTGCATATGGCATAATTGAAAAACGCAAGGCAAGGTTGTGGTGCATGGCTTCTGATAGAAAGAAGGAATAGACCACGAGGAGACATTTGCACCTGTAGAAAGATACACTTCCCTTAGATATATACTTTCATTGGATGTAGTAATGAAATGGAAGGTACATCAGATGGACATCAAGACAACATTCTTGAATGGTGTAGTCAAAGTGGAAGTGTACGTGGAGCAGCCACTAGGATTTGAGACACATGGCAGGCACACTCATGTGTGCAAATTGAATAAATACTTGTACATATTTAAACAGGTACCCTGGAATTGGTACGACATGATGGACAACTTCCTAATGAGCTTAGGATTTACTAAGAGTAAAGTGTATTCCAACCTTTACTTCAAAGTTGGATGTGAAATACCAATGATTCTCCTGCTATATGTTGATGACTTGTTTCTAACATGAGAGAACGTACTCATTCTAGATGCAAAGAGGAAGCTTGTGGCTGAGTTTGAGATGAAAGACCTAGGGATGATGCACTACTTCTTAGGCATGGAGGTGTGGAAGAGTGCAAATGGGATTTTCCTTAGTCAAGGAAAGTATGCAGTGGAGATTCTAAAGAGATTCAAAATGTTGGATTGTAAGGCGATATCCACACCTATGGCATCAAACTTGAAGCTAGTGTGTGGTGCTTCATTAGAGTCGGTTGATGCCATGATGTATCGTCAGATGATTGGATCATTGATGTACCTAATGGATACTTGACCAAACATATGCTTTGTTGTGAACACCCTAATCCAATTCCTAACAGATCCGAGACATATTCACCTGGTTGCTGCTAAGCATGTATTGGGGTACCCGAAGGGTACAATTGATTATGGGCTCAAGTATGATGTGAATCAAAATATTAACCTACGTGGTTATGTTGATTCTGATTGGGCAAGCAACACCACTAGTAGGAAGGGCACTTCAGGATGTTGCTTCAGTTTGGGATCCGACATGATCTCCTGGTTCAGCAAGAAGCAGTCTTATGTGGCGCTGAGTACAACTGAGGCAGAGTATGGTGCAACTTGCTCGACTAATTGTGAGGAAGTATGTCTTTGAAAGCAAATGTATAATTTTTTTGATCTCCAGTTAGAGGCGGCTTGTATATTTTGCAACAACTAGAGTTGTGTGAAGCTATCGAAGAACCCGGTGTTCCATGACAGGTCGAAGCATACCGAGATCAAGTTCCACTATATATGAGATATGGTGTAGAGAGGAGCAGTGAAGCTCTAGTACATGGTGACACACGAGAAGATAGCTGATGTATTGACCAAGTCACTAGCTAGAGTGAAGTTTGAGTACTTCAAATAGAGACTTGGTGTGATCTAGAACGAGGTCCCTAGAAAGAGGGAGTCACGAGTTCTAGCATGGTCAGAGACGCAGGTTGTCTTGGTGACGGAATCTGTCCTGAGGTGCTCCCATACTAGAGATGAAGAGATATCATAATATTTAGATGCATGAAATCTCACATGGGAAGGTATACAGGTTGTCCTTGAATGTAAAATTCCTGGCGTGGTACGCAGGTTGTTCTCAAACATAATCAATCATGTCAGGTTTTCTTTGGATGTAAATAGTCCTTGCATGGTACGCAGATTTTTCTTAGATGTAAAGAGTCGTGGAAGGTTGTCTTTGGATGTAATCAGTTCTAGCATGGTACGTAGATTTTCCTTAGATGTAATCAGTCCTTGAGGTTGTCCTTTAACGTAAAAGTCACAATGTGGTACATAGGTTGTTCTTGGACATAATCAGTCCTTGTGTGTGTTCCCATGTTGGAGATGATGAGAGGTCAAAAGGAATTTGGTGTGTGCTTGTGCAGTTCTCACATAGTGGTAGACGCAGGTCATTGTTGAGACATAATGAGTCTTGGTGTGCTCATATGTTTGTACAACACAGGTTGATCGTGAGACATAATGCACTTAGTGTGCTCCTAGGTGATTCTCGCATAGTGGAAGATGCAGGTTTACTTGGTGATGTAAATAAGTCTCGACATGCTCCTATGTTGGTAGAACGTAGGTGGTCTATGATATCCATCTAGGATGTGATCCATATATCATGATGAGATGATTTGGATACAATGAGATGATGGTAGGAGACGTAGGTGATTGTAGTGGTAATGCAATGAATGGTATTGGGTTGTACCTACACAATGGCTTGCTCATGGATATGATGAAAACCTAGATAAGGACCAGGCATACACCCAACATGAGATAGGGCTGGCTCTGTAGAAACTTCTGATGACAAGTAGATATGGCATATGTCACTATTCAATGATCGACAAAATGAATACTATGGGAGTAGTTACGATGTTGTCTCCATGATGATGACATGACCATATGTATTGATGACTGTGGCAAGAGAATACCTTCCTAGTTAAGAGGGAGTATTGTTGTATTTGTAACTTCAGAAAATATTCTAATGTATATTATCATTGTATGTTGTTGTACCCACATTGAAGATGTGTTTCTTTCCTTTCGAGATGTCATTATTCTCTATGGTCCTTGAGGTACAACCCCCATTGTAAGTCGGGGCAGTGGTTCCTAGTTTAATATAATGAAGTGTATTTTTGGAGCCTCCCTAGGTGAAGTCGACCCTGCTAGGGTAAAAGGTTAGGCTAGTTAAGTTAGAAGATCAATCACTTGATGTGTATAAATAGGGAGGCACCCTCCCTCATTTACACACACACACACACACTCAAGTTCACATGAGGAGAGAGAGAAGATCAAGGGGAGAGAGAGGGAGAGAGAGAGAGAGAGAGAGAGAGAGAGAGAGAGAGAGAGAGAGAGAGAGAGAGCTGCAAAAGACATCTT
>LPNX010390364.1:44730-82964 GCA_001517045.1 Pseudotsuga menziesii
AGGACGAACCATCATCATAAAAGACAAAAGAAGTCCAGAAATGATCCTTCCAATATTTGATGCTACACTTGTGATTAGAAGGGACATTACTCCATAGATTGTCCCAGGAATAAAGACTCTTTCAACAAGAAAATACATCATGCTCACACTGCTGAAGACGATGAACCAACAAATAAAATATTTGGAAAAGAAAGAGATGCCTCTTCAAGCGATGAAGAGTATGTCCTAATCTCAACACTCACAGGAACTATCTCACATGGAAGCAATGATTGGCTTGCAGATAGTGGGGCATCCAAACATATGACTTTATACAAAGAATCATTTGTCAATCTATTTGAGCATGAATCATCTCATAAGGTGAAACTTGGGGATGATTATAAATACCCCATAAAAGTAAGTGGAGAAGCATCATACAAGCTAGACTTTGGAAAAAAATTGAAGATGAAAGATGTGCTATATGTTCTAGGATTGAAGAAGAATATTCTCTCCATATTTGCACTAGATGCAAAGGAAATAAGGGTTGCATTTGTTGATGGCCAAGTCCTAATGTGGCCAAAATGAAAGACAATCGATGATGCAACAATAATTGGAGACCAAGAAGGAGGCTTGTACAAGTTTAAGGGACAAAATAAACAAGCATTAGTTCATGAATCAATAGAACCAAGTGAACTATGGTTCCGAAGGATTACACATGTCCAACAAGATCGATCCTTCTAGGAGGAAGGGAATATTCATAGGATACAATGACACTTCAAAGGCCTACCGAATACACTTCCCAGGATTTAAGAATATCGACATCAATAGAGATGTGACATTCGACGAAGACTCAATATACTTAAGGTCTAGAAAACTACCTATTGAAGAGGTCGAAGAACCTTAAGGAAGTAGAGTTCGAGATATGACAATGGAAGAGACAATTCAAGAATACCATGAAGATCATGACATTGCAGAACCATAAGGATTTGTAGAAACACTTCACGAGAAGAACTCCCATAAGAGTAAATCAACATGGGCATGGAAGCTATTACAAGATGTAGAAAGGTATGGCGCTCCATATGGGATTCATAGAGAAAGGAAAAGACCTAAAGCATACAACAACTATGTGGCCTCGCTATGTGACATCATTGAAAAAGAACATTCCAACTATCAAGAAGCAGTTGAGAAGAAAGAATGGAAGGATGCCCCGATCAAGGAGTACAAGTCGATTATGATGAGTGATGTCTGGGATATAGTTTTGAGATTAGAAGGAAATTTTATTATGACTTCGAAGTGGATCTACAATATCAAGCATGCTGCAGATGGCATCATTGAAAAACACAAGCTAGGGTTCATGGTGTGTGGCTTATCACAAAAAGAAGGCACATACTACGAGGAGACATTTGCACCTGTAGCAAGAGACACTTATGTCAGATCTATACTTTCATTGGTTGCAATAATGAAATGGAGGGTACATCATATGGATGCCAAGACAACATTCTTGAATGGTGTAATCAAAGAGTAAGTGTGCGTGGAGCAACCACTAAGATTTGAGACACATGATAGGAAGACTCATGTGTGCAAATTGAATAAATCCTTGTACGGATTTAAATAGGAACCTATGACATGGTATGGTAGGATGAACAACTTCCTGATGAGCTTAGGATTTACTAAGAGTCAAGCAGATTCCAACCTTAACTTCAAGGTTGAATGCAGAAGACTGGTGATGCTCTCGCTATATGTTGATGACCTATTTTTGATGGGAGATAACAAACTTATTGCAGATGCAAAGAGGAATCTTGCGGCTGAGTTTGAGATGAAAGACCTAGGGATGATGCACTACTTCTTAGGCATGGAGGTTGGGCAGAGTGTAGGTGGGATTTTCCTTGGTCAAGGAAAGTATGTCGTGGATATTCTAAATGTTGGAATTTAAGGTGATAGCCACACCTATGGCATCAAACTTGAATATACTGTGTGATGCTTCATTAGAGTTGGTTGATGCCACGATGTATCGTTAGATGATTGGATCATTATTGTACATAAGGAATACGAGACCAGACATATGCTTTGATGTGAACACCCTAATCCAGTTCCTAATGGATCCGAGACATGTTCACCTAGTTGTTGCAAACCATGTATTGAGGTACCTGAAGGGTACAGTTGATTATGAGCTCAAGTATGATGTGAATTAAAATATTAACCTACACGGTTATGTTGATTCGTATTGGGAAGGCAACTCCATTGATAGGAAGAGCACTTCAAGATGCTACTTTAGTTTGGGATCTGTCATGATATCCTAGTTCAACAAGAAGCATTCCAGTGTGGCGCTGAGTACAGCTGACGCAGAGTATGTTGCAGGTTTCTCGGCCAGTGGTGAGGCAATATGGCTTTGAAAGCTACCGTCTGATTTGTTTGATCTCCAGTTTGAGGTGACTTTTAGCTTTTGGGACAACCATGTAAATTTGAGCACATAGATCTGTAGACAAATACTCAACTCACAAAGTAGATCTCACAATTTACTCAACAATTGAAGAATTAAACAGTGCAAAAATGGCTTGTAGTTGTGAATTCTTTCATTAATAAAAAAGTAATCAATTGATAATTACAATGAAGTAAAATGGATTTAATAGCCACATGAAATTCGAATCCACATGAGGACATTCGAATTGATAGACTCTACTTGACTGTAGGTAACTAAGACCTTTTCTAAATCACTATCGGAGGACTCGGTAGTTAACTAACCTTGTCTAAACCATAACCGGAGTCCATCGGAGCTCTAAAACACAACTCAAGTGTTACATTCAGTGTTGACTAAGGTTAATTGACTGTGGTAGGTGAGAAATGCACCCCACATGAGTGTAGTCAAGTAGACCTAGCAATAACTGAATGTAGAGGACTAGAAATGAATGTAACTGACTCCTAACTTAGCTTGACTAGTCATTAATTGAAGTGAACTGACCTTGGTTGGTTTCGGCACTCCCAGTGGCTTCCTAAATTGTAGGGATTGGTCTAGGAGGCTCCTAAACTGATGCAATCAAGTGCAATCAGTGGCAGTGAGCCTCAATTAGTGTTCCCCACACTTTAGTAACTGAAACATGTGCCCCAATTAGGTCAAGTGGACCCAATGGTGTTAATGACTATAAATAGACTGGATGGACTCCCGATTTAGACATGACTCCCAATTTAGACATATGACCAAATTTGGACCAGGGAGGATTAATAATCCTAACACCCCCCCTGAATGCTAACTTGGACAAACTATGGGCCCTGGTAACTAAGACCATAGGTCACCCATTACATCAAGTAAAAATAAAGTAACTGCTTAATACAAGGAGCTAGGGCAAAAACCACATGGGAAAAAATCCCTCCCTCTAGCTAAGCAGGTAGAATCAGGTCTCAAGTTTGGAAAACTTGAAAATATGTTGCTGCAATCTTCATCTCTGTGAGGTAGTGAAGCAGCATGCATGGTGTGCTGTGCACAGGTATTCTGGGGCTTGGCATGTAGACTTCTCCTTCTTCTCCAAAAATGATGATGGGAGGAAGGAGGAATGTAACCTTTGTCTCTTGCTGAATGAAGAGGTGTATGATCATATCCATTATTCTGAATGTAGTAAGACTGAGCCCTTGCCATATAGCATCTTACAGGGAGTCTATTGCATCTCCCTGAAGGAGGTAAGATAGCATGACATAGCGCAAGAGTCTTTCCTTTCTGAGTGTCAGGTGAGTTTCCAGTCATCTTCCTAGCTTCCCGTTTGGAAGTAGGAACTGAATCTAGATCTGAGTCACCCTGGATCTCAAGGTCCTAAACTGATATATATGGATCTACAATACTAGTAGAAGTTGTAAAAGAAGTAGATGCAATGATTTTACCTTCCCTTGCAGGTGGCTGCTGAGAGTGCACTGGTTCTGAAGGAGGCATGAAATGTGAGAACTCATATGATTTTGAAGCATGATTTGCAGTACCCTTTGCTATGATGCTCCTAGTAGAGATATCTGTGATCTCCACTGAGTCAGGACCAAAGATCACTCGCTTTGGATATCCAGTATGGGTCATCTGATAGACAGATAATAGGTTTGAAGCTAGGTAGGGAACAAATAGCACATCTTTGAACCTTCCATGTTCAAGTTGGATAGAGCCCTTCCCCTTTGTTTTGACTTTACTGTTATTGCCCATTTGAATAATAGGACCATCAAAGGACTGAAAAGAAGAGAATGATTCTCTGGATGCAGCCATATGGTTGGAAGCTCCAGAATCAATGAAGAAGACAGGTGCTGATGTGCAGCAAGCCTTTAGTGCATGTCCTTTCCTTTGGTATTCTTCTTCTTCTTCTTCTTCTTCTGAGTCATCCTTCCTTGCGCTAGCAGGTACAAAAATGTTGTGCTTTTTCAAAAGAAGATCCATTTCATCAAGTTGTCTTCTCATACAGGAGCTTTCTAAATGGAAGCCCCTTCCACAGTAAGAGTAGAGGACCTTGCCTTTGCCATTCTTCTTGCTTCTCTTCGAACCTGAAGGTTATTTTGACTACTCTTTCTTCACAGGGGACTCATCTCTTTGCTTCCCTTTGTCATTCACTACCTTATCTCCTCTTGCAACTAGAGCTAGATATTTGGGAGATCAAATGATCCCCATTTGGATCAATTTATCATTCTCAGAAATAAGAGATTGGATGAAAGCATTAAGAGTGGGAATCTTACAATTTTGAGTAGTGAGCCTTACTATTTGGAAGGTGGATACAAAGACTGAGTAGTCTACATTGATCTTTGTGAGAATAGCAAGGATGAGCTGATCTTCATCCTTCTCCACTTTGCATTGCTTCAACAGATATATCAGGTTCTTGAATTTTGTGAAGAATTCATTCAGAGATTCGAAATTTGATGGATTGAGAGTAATCAGATCATTTTCTAGCTGATGGATCCTCATCTCATCATGCTTATCAAATAGGGAGGCAGGCTTGTCCCAAAACAGCTTGGTAGTCTTCAATTCTAGGATGTGGAACCAAATATCTTTAGAGACTAAGGAGAGCAAGTGTCCATGGGCTTCATCAAGCCTGTTCATGTACTTAGCTTTGTCTTTATCTAAATCTGGCTCTTCCTCTGCTTCTTCTATGATTCTGAAGAGCCCTTTGGTGTGGAGCATTACCACCATGTCCGCCTTCCACTGGTGATAGTTGAAGGGAGTGAGAGGCTCTATTGGATGAGACATTTCGAATGTAGTAGGAAGAACTGAGCTGTTGTAGCAAATGCAGTGAGAAGAAAGGGCTGCTTGTAGCGAATGCTGTAAGAAAAGCTGATAACCTATCACACAATCAAACATACAAAGTAAGGTCGACAGTCTGCACTTTTGGAATTTCCTTCACACCCAGCATAATTGATCAAGTAAGCTTGATCAACAATTTCTTAACTTGGGATATTAAGTGGTAAATTCTCTGCTTCTAGTGCAGTACTGGAAAGAGCAATTTGCCAAAAAAAATGATCCGGCTGGAGATCTAAGGAGGAGAGGAGTCTTGTCCACCGAGGCTTTGATACCATGTAAATTTGAGCACATATATCTGTAGACAAATACACAACTCACAAAGTAGATCTCACAATTTACTCAGCAATTGAAAAATGAAACAGTGCAAAAATGGCTTGCAGCTGTGAATGCTTTCATTAATCAAAAAGTAATCAGTTGATAATTACAATGAAGTAAAATGGCTTTAATAGCCACATGAAATTTGAATCCACATGATGAAATTTGAATTGATAGACTCTAATTGACTGTAGGTAACTAAGACCTTGTCTAAATCACTATCGGATGACTCAGTAGTAAACTGACCTTGTCTAAACCATAACCGGAGTTCATCGGAGCTCTAAAACACAACTTAAGTGTTACATTTAGTGTTGACTAAGGTTAAATGACTGTGGTAGGTGAGAAATGCGCCCCACATGAGTGCAGTCAAGTAGACCTAGCGCTAACTAAATGTAGAGGACTAGAACTGAATGTAACTAACTCCTAACTTAGCTTGACTAGTCATTAACTGAAGTGAACTGACCTTGGTTGGTTTCGACACTCCCAGTGGCTTCCTAAATTACAGGGATTGGTCTAGGAGGCTCCTAAACTGATGCAATCAAGTGCAATCAGTGGCAGTGAGCCTCAATTAGTGTTCCCCACACTTTAGTAACTGAAACATGTGCCCCAATTAGGTCAAGTGGACCCAATGGTGTTAATGACTATAAATAGACTGGATGGACTCCCAATTTAGACATATGACCAAATTTGGACAAGGGAGGATTAATAATCCTAACAAACCAAAGTTGCGTGAATGTGTCGAAGAACCTAGTGTTCCATGATAAGTTGAAGGATATCGAGACCAAGTTCCACTATATCCGAGATATGGTGTAGAGAGGATCAATGAAGCTCTAGTACTTGGTGACAGATGAATAGATAGCCGATGTGTTGACCAAGTCGCTGGCTAGAGTGAAGTTTGAGTACTTCATATAGAGACTTGGTGTGATCCAAAACGAGGTCCCTAGAAAGAGGGAATGACGAGTTCTAGCATGGTCAGAGACACAGATTGTATTGGTGATGTAATTAGTCCTAGCATGCTCCCATGCTAGAGATGACGAGAGGTTAGCAGATGCAGATGCATGAGATCTCAAATGGGAAGGTATACAGGTTTTCCTTGAATGTAAAAGTCTTGGCATGGTATGTAGGTTGGTTTCGGACGTAATCAGTCTTGTAAGGTTGTCTTTGGATGTAATCGGTCTTGGCCTGATACACAGGTTTTCCTTAGACGTAATGAATCCTGGAAGATTCTCTTTGTATGTAATAAGTCCTAGTGTGGTACGAATATTTTCCTTAGATGTAATCAGTCCTTGAGTTTGTCCTTGAATATAAAAGTCTTGGCCTAGTACATAGGTTGTTCTTAGACATAATTAATCCTTGTGTGTGTTCCCATGTTGGAGATGATGAGAGGTCACAAGGCACTTGGTGTGCGTTTGGGTAGTTCTCACATAGTGGTAGAAGCAGGTCATCGTTGAGATGTAATGAGTCTTAGCGTGCTCATATTTTTGTAGAACACAGGTTGGTCATGAGACATAATGCAGTTACTGTTATCCTAGGTGATTCTCGCATAGTGGACGATGCATGTTGACTTGGTGATGTAAATAAGTCATGGAGTGCTCCTATGTTAGTAGAATGCAAGTGGTCTGTGATATGCATATGGGATGTGCTTTGTGTATGATGATGAGATTATCTGGATATGATGGGATGATGGTAGGAGATGTGGGTGATTGCAATGGAAATGTAATGAATGGTCCTGGGTTGTACATACATGATGGTTTGCTCATGGATATGATGAAGCCCTTAGTGATATAGTTTCTTATAGTATGTCTATACTTTCTTCATTACAAGGGTTGTTTGATTATAAACATTGGTCCCAAGGATTACCTAGGGAGTCTCACAATAATAATTATATTATTCTTTTCTTAGTGATATTGACCCGACTTACAATGGAGGGTTTACCTCATGACTTTTGCATGACCTTTTACATTAGTAACATCTCTGGAAAAAGGAATAATACTAATGTAAAGTACAAGTAGAACATTCTTTGAAGTTACATTATTTCAATACTCTCCCTTAACAAAAAGGGTATTTTGCTAACAATAACAACAACTGGTGTGTCTCTACACAACATCATCGGAAGGAGAGAGGAGGCATCATCATCATCATCTTTTGGTACATTTTTTGGTACATCTATAGATCATTGGAATTTTTCAACAAAATAATCATTTTTAGCACGGAGTTGGAGTATCATCATCAACAACATGGAAAAGGGGAAGTATCAACTATAGCATGGAACTGGATCATCATCGGCAGCATGGAATTGGAGAATCATCATCTATAGCATGGAACTGGAGCATCACCTGCAGCATGGAGATGGATCATCATCAACATCTGCTCCATTATCTGACCTGAGTGTCTTGATCTTTCTTTATGAAATATTCTATACCAAGACTTTGAATTCCTTGAACTTTCCAAACACTTCAAATTTTGATTTCAAAAAGTACACCCAAGACTTACGAGAGTAATCATCAATGAAAGTTACATAATATATGTTCCCACTTAAATATGTTGAGGGAATTGGACCACATACATATGAGTGTATAAGTTCCAATATTCCTTCTGACTTGGTGTCACTCTTCGGAAATAGATTCTTTATGTCATTTCCTTTTGAACATCCTTTACATATTCCTTCATGGTCAATATTTAGGTTTGGTATACCCGTGACTACCTCGCTCACATGTGGTAGGGCTTTGTAGTTTATGTGAGCAATCCTTCTATGCCACAGTTCACATAGACTTGTAGTATCATGAATCAAGGCTACTTCTAAGTGTCCTTTTAGTTTATATAGGCCACCTTCTTCTGTCTCAATGGCAGACGCATCTCCTAGATGTTTACCTATATGCCACATGATAACTTCACCATCTATAAAGGCAACCTTGAAACCTTTCTTAAGAAGGGATGAAATAGAAAGTAAGTTCTTCTTCAAGCCTGGAACATATAGCACATCTTTCATCTTCATCAGGGTTCCTGAATCAAGTTTGTATCCAAATGGTTGAGGTGACAGGATCGAATCTCCTGCTCTTTGAGATCCAAGAGAAAATAATGGAGTCATATCATTATGATCTTATGGTGTCGAGGTATTCCATTGTGAGTTTCCTTATTGGATTATTTCTTGTGGTTCGGTCTTTGAGTCTCAGTTTCCTTATTGTATTATTGCCTAAGAATTGCAGTTGTCACTTTTTCTTTCATTTAGTTGTTGTTTTTTCTTTCTTTCAGTTGTTGTTTTTTATTTCATTCTCTTCCAAGAGAGGGAAAAACAAGTTAGTTTCCATTAAAGTGGAGGAAATCATTTGATATGGAAATGCTTAAAATCCCATTTGTATTAGATTTGGTCACATTCTTGTCTCGGCTTGATTCCTCTATTGCGACATTCAGTTCTTCAACTTCTACATTGAATTTGAGGTAAGGGATCAAGTAGTACTATTTTTTCACAAATTTGAACTTTTATTATTTGCACAGAATGTGGTTTTTGTATATGATAGAAGGCTTTGTACTCCTTCAATTAGTGATATATTTGCTTGTAGTATGTATACACTTATAGTATGTCTATAATTTTGTCATTACATTAGTGATATATTTGCTTATAGCATGTCTATACTTTTTTCATTACAAGGGTTGTTTGAATATACACATTAGTCCCAGGGATTACCTTGGGAGTCTCACAATAACAATTATATTATTCCTTTCTGGGTGCTATTTAACCGACTTACAATAGAGGGTTTACCTCATGAATTTTACATGACCTTCTACATCAGTAACATATCCGAAAGGAGGATTGATAATAATGTAAAGTACAAGTAGAATATTCTTCGACGATACATTATTTCAACACTCCCCCTTAACGATAAGGGTATTCTAATGACTGCAAAAACAATTGATGTGTCTCTACACAGCATCATCGAAAGGATATAGGAGGCATCATCATCATCCTCTTTTCGAACATTGTCTGGTACATCTATTGATCATCGAAAGTTTTGAAAAACATCATCATGTATAGCACGGAGTTGGAGTATCATCATCTGCAGCATGGAATTGGGGCATCATCATCTGGAGCATGGAACTGGATCATCATCATAACAATGGAGTTGGAGCGTCATGTTGAAATATTGTAACTTCGAAGAATATTCTATATGTATCTTTTGTGGTCCCCGATGGTCCTATCGAGAGAACCACTTGTATTATCTTGTACCCCGATGCTTCTAATTGGAAGAACTAATAAGAGTCATGAGGTTGTCCCCTCTAATTGTAAAGGTGGGTCATTAGCACCCCAGTGTCGTTACTTGAGCCTACATGTGTAACTTGAGCCTACATGATTAACTTGAGCCTACTTGTCGGATGAGTTAATTGAAGTGAACGAATGAATATAAATAGAGGTGTAGCTCTCCTCATTTGGACACACACTCTCACTTGTGTAGCGCATTAGTGGAGAAGATAAGTAGCTGGAGAAGGAGGAGGATCAGGCTTTGATCTCCTTGCTGGTTTTATCTTTTATCTTTTATCTTTTTGGGGCATCTATATTGAGGAAGATTTTGCTGGGTTTTTCCCAGGATAAATCTTTGTGTTCCTTTTGTATGGTTGTGCTTGTCTATCTTTCAGTGATCCTGTTTATATGCTTTTGTTATGAAAATGAAATGAAGTACTGATGTCTTAGCTAAGCATATGAAAAGTTAACATGGTATCAGAGCCACCCTGAAAAGAAGAAATTGTGCAGCTACAGAATCTAGGGCTTCTTAATTTTTGGTTCTCTCTCCACAATCGATCAGCAAAAGAAGGCTAGGCTGACTCTCCATTGAAATGCGCATCTTTCTGTCGAAGCGGAATTCGATTCCGAGCATTTTCAGTTTTTGGTGTGGGAAATTAGGTCTTCTCGCAGAAGAAGAATTTTTGAGTGAGCCCAACATAGGATTGCTCTCCTAATCAAAATCTAAGTTTAGAGACCTGGATCAAGATTTTGGTTGGGTGAAACTCCGGGAAAGTCAAACCCTAGTTTGACCCAGAGCTAGAAAAAAACCCTAAATACTAAAACTGCTAAGTTTTGGTATATTCGCCATATCCCAATATTGGCGAAGGTTCAAGAGCTAAAAATTATATATTCCGAAGCATTAATCCTGATGAAAACTTTGTGCAAAATTTAGCATCAGATTCTCTATATTCTAGGAGATATGATCCCTCCAAGTTAGGGTTCCAGCCTCTTCCAGAATTCATCCCTAAACAGGACACCTAGGGAAAATTGCTATAGCTTGGGCTACAGAGGTCCAAATGAAATTCCTGAAGATGTTCCAGAAATAGCACATACTTTAAGTTTCGTGGTCCTAATTTCAGAACCTGAATATGAACCAGTGACACGTGGCATGCCGTACAACTTCACTGTTCTGAACAGTCTTGTAACGGGTCAGCTTGGGAAAATGATTATAAATCCAAATTGGTGAAACTAATTCTGATGAAACCTATGGTGTTGGATCAAGGACATGCGAGGTTACCTTAGTGAGAAATTTTAGACACATAGGAGTAGTAAATTCAGAGATATCATAGAAACAGTAATAGGTATTTCTGCAGAAGAAATTGGAAAACTAGGGCTTCCTGTTCCGGGAGCTTCCCTCCACTGTTTTCAGAAAAGGAGTACATTGGACAGCTCCATTTGAAGAGATATATCTTTGTATCCAATCTGATCTAAAAGATTCAAAGTTTTTAAAACTAGGGTTTCTCTGACAAACCCTAGATCAGCCAGCTCTGGAAGCAGGACGGACATCTCAAAGAAGCTTGTCTCATAAGAAGAGAAGAAGAAAGATGGGAGAAAATTGAAGATCAAGCTATCACCATTCAAAGAAGATCCCTCAAGCGATGAGGAATATGAAGAACTAAATTCTTGACGAACCTCTTATCCATCTTATCATTTGGATAAGAAATGATGATAAAGCAGAATGATCAAGATGGAGTCTACCCACGAAACAAATAAAATATAAGTATTCAATTGTCATTTCATGATATTGTTTTACATTTGATTATATTCAGTTGATGTGTTATGCATGATAGATTATTTGCATTAATGACTGTATACTACTAATATGCATGTGATGGGTAAGTAGCTCATGGTGCTATACAACTCTCCATTGCTACTTATCAAACCTCTTTGCTGACATATTGGATTAGTCTAGAAAGTTTCTGTGAGATATGGATGAATATTGTATTGGATACACAGTTGCATGATGCATAATAATTTTTCGTTATGCATATGATTTATGAAATAGTTCTAACCATGCAACTGGTGCATTTGAATTGTAGGAAAGGTCCTATATAACCTCCTACACGAAAATAAGGATGAGACTTGTTCCAAAGAACAAGTGATGACAATTCAATAAACATGAATCTGAAGCTCCCAGGGTCAGAGACACCATGACGAAAGAAATAGCTTCAGAGAGTGGTAGATCCACCTCGAAGGATGAAGACCACCATGGGTATAAGAGATAACTCAATATGAAGAAAAAAATGCTATGATCAAAGAATAACAGTTGATCATGGGGAATGATGTATACGATATGATTTCGAGACATAAAGGGAAGTACGTAGTATCTTCCATGTGGATCTACAAGAACAAGTGTACAAAGCAAAGGTTCATGATTTACCTCAGAAAGAATAGACTATGACATGGCATACTCTATTGACAAGTATATATCAAGCATAGAGCCACCTATACATAATGAAGAGGGAAGATGATACTCCACTTCAGGGGGAGTGACTATAGAAGATATCTAAGTTAGACATGGTACGACATGATGGACAGCTTCCTGCTGGATCGAGACTTTACCAAGAGTAAAGAGGGTTCCAACCTTCAAGGTTGAATGCAGAAGACTAGGATATGTTGATGACCCGACAAGACGAACTCATGGAAGATGTCATGATGAAAGAATACTAGAATGATGTTTGGGATATAGTTCCCAAACCAGAAGGAAAGAGTATAGTATCCTCCAAATGGATATGCAAAATAAAGCATGCAGCTGAAGGAAGTATTGAGAAGTATAAAGCAAGATTTGTGGCCAGAGGTTTCTCTCAGAAAGAGGGAATTGATTATGAAGAGACATTTGCCCCAGTAGCACGGTATACTTCAATTAGAGCTATTATGGCACTTGCATCCATAATGAAGTGGGATTTACACCAGATGGATGTGAAAACAACTTTTCTAAATAGTGTGATCAAAGAAGAAGTATACATAGAACAGCCACAAGGATTTGAAGTTGAAGATAGACATACTCAGGTATGCAAGTTGAAGAAGGAATTATATGGTCTTAAACAAGCTCCTCGAGCTTGGTATGAAAGAATAGATGGTTTCTTGTCGAGCATGGGCTTTACCAAAAGTAAAGCTGATCCTAATCTTTATCTCAAGGTTGTAGAAGATGAACTTGTAATCATGTTATTATATGAGGATGACTTATCCTTGACAGGAAATGAGAAACAGGTCATGGAAAGCAAGAAGAAACTAGCAGAATAATTTGAGATGAAAGGCCTTGGGTTAACGCATTATTTCCTAGGTTTGGAAGTATGGAAAAGTTTAGAAGAAATTTTTCTCAACCAGGGAAAGTATGCGGTAGAGATATTGAAGAGATTCAATATGTTGGAATGCAAAGTCATGGCCACACCCATGGACTCCAACCTGAAGCTGTTAGCTGATGACTCATCAGAGTTAGTGGATATGACTCATTACAGACAGATCATTGGGTCATTGATGTACTTAACAAATTCCAGACCAAACATTTTTTTTGCTGTGAACACCCTAAGTCAATATCTTGTTCAACCAAGATGGGTTCACCTAGTAGCTGCAAAACATGTGATATCTGAAAGGGACTATAGACTTTGGTTTATACTATGATGGTAGCCATGAGTATAGATTGTATGGCTACACAGATGTAGATTAGGCTGTAAGTATCTCAGACAAGAAAAGCACATCAAGTAGATGCTTTTGGGTCTGCTATGAGTTCATGGTCTAGCAGGAAACTGTCCAGTGTTTCTCTTAGCACGGCTGAAGCAGAATACATAGCAGATTGCTCTGCTAAGTTGTGAAGTCATATGGTTTCGGAAGCTGATATTAGGTCTCTTTGACATGAAGATGGATACTACAATGATTCTATGAGATAACCAGATTTGTGATAATAGAGAACCCTGTGTTCCGTTGTAACACATAGAAATCCAGTATTTCTACATACGAGATAAGATGCAGATGATAATGTTTCAATATTTCTATATTGAAGATATAGATGATGATGCTTTCAGTATTCACATACTGGAGATACAGTATTTACATACTGAAGATGTAGATGATGATGATTTGGATGATGATGTACTGACGAAGCCTCTGTCTCGAGTAAAGTTCGAACACTTTCTAGACAAGCTTGGTGTTGTTCGGAAAGACCTTCCTCGAAAGGGGGAGTAGTGATGTTGCAGTGGGATTGTATCATCCCTGGGCACTTTCTCTAAAGTGATCTAGAGACCTTGGTCCTCGAGAATGAAGAGGGATTGTATCATCCCGGGACATCTGTCCAAAAGTGATCTGGTGACCTCGGTCCTCGAGAATAAAGAGGGATTGTATCATCCTGGGACATCTGTCCAAACTAGATCCGGTGACTTTGGTCTTCATGAATGTGGTGGGATTGCATCATCCCTGAACTTCGGTTCAAAATGTATCCGGAGGTCTCGGCCCCCATGAATATGGTGGGATTGCATCATCCCTGAACTTCGGTTCAAAATGTATCCGGAGGTCTCAGCCCCCGTGAATGTGGTAGTATTGCATCATCCTTGAACTTCGGTTCAAAATGTATCCGGAGGGCTCGGCCCCCGTGAAAGTGGTGGATTGCATCTTCCCTGAACCTCGGTTCAAAATGTATCTGAAGGTCTTGGCCCCCGTGAAAGTGGTGGACTGCATCATCCCTGAACCTTGGTTCAAAATGTATCCGGAGATCTCGGTCCCCGTGAATGTGGTAGGATTGTATCGTCCTTGAACCTTGGTTCAGAACGGATCCGGTGACTTCGGTACTCAAGAACGTGTGTTGGTCCCGTAATTCCTAGAGGAAGGATTGTTTGAGTTCCACATATGTGTTGATCCCGTAATTCCAAAAGGAAGGATCATTAGTAACTCCGTAAAGACCTAAATCCCGTAATTTCGAAAGGAAGGATAATTGAATTAATCCCGTAATTCCAATAGGAAGGATTGTCTGAGTTCCACAGATGTGTTGATCCCGTAATTCCAATAGGAAGGATTGTCTGAGTTCCACATCTGTGTTGATCCCGTAATTCTGAAAGGAAGGATCGTTAGTAACTCCGTAAAGACCTAAATCCTGTAATTCCAAAATGAAGGATCATTGAATTGATCTCGTAATTCCAATAGGAAGGATTGTCTGAGTTCCACAGATGTGTTGATCCCGTAATTCCAATAGGAAGGATTGTCTGAGTTCCACAGATGTGTTGATCCCGTAATTCCAATAGGAAGGATTGTCTGAGTTCCACAAATGTGTTGATTTTGTAATTCCGAAAGGAAGGATCGTTAGTAACTCCGTAAAGACCTAAATCTCATAATTCTGAAAGGAAGGATCGTTAGTAACTCCGTAAAGACCTAAATCCCGTAATTCCGAAAGGAAGTATCATTGGTAACTCCGTAAAGACCTAAATCCCGTAATTCCGAAAGGAAGGATCATGCTGATGTTTTGATGATGTTGATGTTTTGATGATAATGATGACGTACTGATTGAAATATCAGAATATGATGATGATGATGTTCTCTGATCGAAAGATCAGAATATGATGATGATGATGTTTCTCTGATCGAAAGATCAGAAGTTGCTGATGATGATGATGTTCTCTGATTGAAAGATTAGAATATGATGATGATGCTGTTGCTGACGATGATGATGTTCTCTGATCGAAAGATCAGAATATGATGATGATGATGTTTCTCTGATCGAAATATCAGAAGTTGCTGCTGATGATGTTCTCTGATCGAAAGATCAGAATATGATGATGATGATGTTTTCTGATCGGAAGATCAGAAGTTGCTTATGATTATGATGTTGCTGATGATGATGATGTTTTCTGATCGAAAGATCAAAATGCGATGATGATGATGATGTTTCTGATCGAAAGATCAGAATGTGATGATGATGAGATCCTGATAATGATGATTCCGTATTATCAAAGTATGATGATGATGACGTACTGATCGAAAGATCAGAATATGATGATGAGTTGATGTTAGAATATGATGATGTTTCTGATCGAAATATCAGAGTATGATGATGATGTTGTTGCTGATCGAAAGGCCAAAGTGCTGAAGAAGATGTTGCTGATCGAAAGGTCAAAGTGTTGAATATGATGTTGCTAATCGAAAGGTCAAAGTGCTGAAGATGATGTTGCTGATCAAAAGGTCAAAGTGCTGAAGATGTTGCTGATCGAAAGGTCAAAGTGCTGAAGATGATGTTGCTGATCAAAAGGTCAAAGTGCTGAAGATGTTGCTGATCGAAAGGTCAAAGTGCTGAAGATGTTGCTGCTGATCGAAAGGTCTAAGTGCTAAAGATGTTGCTGATCGAAAGGTCAAAGTGCTGAAGATGTTGCTACTGATTGAAAGGTCTAAGTGTTGAAGATGTTGCTGAAGATGTTACTAATCGAAAGGTCAAAGTGTTGAAGATGTTGTTGATCGAAAGGTCAAAGTGTTGAAGATGTTGCTGATGTTGATTAAAGAAGTTGTTGTCGTTGAATATTGAAGACGAAGACTATATGATGTTGAAAAGCTTCCAATGATTTATAGATGTGTTACCCTGATGATGCTGATGATGTCCTCTATCTCTCTCCTACTATTGTTGTTGTTGATGTTGTTGTAGAATACCCTTCTTGTTAAGGGGGAGTGTTGAAATATTGTAACTTCGAAGAATATTCTATATGTATCTTTTGTGGTCCCCGATGGTCCTATAGGGAGAACCAATTGTATTATCTTGTACCCCGATGCTTCTAATCAGAAGAACTTATAAGAGTCATGAGGTTGTCCCCTCTAATTGTAAAGGTGGGTCATTAGCACCCCAGTGTGGTTACTTGAGACTACATGTGTAGCTTGAGCCTACATGATTAACTCGAGCCTACATGTCAGATGAGTTAATTGAAGTGAACGAATGAATATAAATAGAGGTGTAGCTCTCCTCATTTGGACACACACTCTCACTTGTGTAGCACATTAATGGAGAAGAGAAGTAGCTGGAGAAGGAGGAGGATCAGGCTTTGATCTCCTTGCTGGTTTTATCTTTTATCTTTTTGGGGCATCTATATTGAGGAAGCTTTTGCTGGGTTTTTCCCTTTAGGGTTTTCCCAGGATAAATATTTGTGTTCCTTTTGTATGGTTGTGTTTGTCTATCTTTCAGTGATCCTGTTTATATGCTTTTGTTATGAAAATGAAATGAAGTACTGATGTCTTAGCTAAGCATATGAAAAGTTAACGCGTCATCATTTGCAGCATGGAACTAGAGGATTGCCTCCAACATGGAGCTGGATCATCATCATCATCTACTGGAACATCATCATATGCAGTAAGGAGCTGTAGCATCATCATCTGCAGCGTGGAACTAGATCATCACCTACAAAATGGAGATGGAGCATCATCATCATTTGCATCAAGATAGAATTGCTGGAACATCACCATCATCATCTTTAGTACATAGCTGAAGTATCGACATCTTCAGTATAAAAATTGATACATCACTAACAATGACAACACGAGGTTGGATCATCAGCATAAGGGTGGAATAACAAAAAAATGATAACATGAGGTTGGCTCATTAGCATAAAGATGAAATAACAACAACAACATGTGACAGGCATGACAACATCATCATCAACAGCTCAAGGTTGAAGTAACATCATCTATGGAAGGTGTAACAACAAACAAGATGATCCTTCCTTTCAGAAATACGAGATCATGAGTAACACATATGTGGTACTCAGACGATCCTTCCTTTCGAAATTACAGGATTAAGTATTTGTGGATCTACCAATAGATAATACATACATCTAAATGATGATCCTTCCTTTCAGAATTACGAGATCAAGTCCACCACTAACATCCTGGCTTATCCTACCTTTTGAAATTGCGGGATCAAGTCCACCACTAACATCCTAGCTTATCCTACCTTTTGAAATTACGGGATAAAGTCCACTACTAACATATTGGATGATCCTTCCTTTCAGAATTACAGGATTAAGTCCACTACTAACATCCTAGACGATCCTTCCTTTTGAAATTATGGGATCAATTCCATTACTAACATTCTGGACGATCCTTCCTTTCAGAATTATAGGATCAAGTCCAACAACATCCTGAATGATCCTTCCTTTCGGAATTATGGGATCAAGTTCACTCATATTAACATTTAAGATGATCATTCCTTTTAGAATTATGAGATCAAGTCTAAGGATGATTAGTCCCAACATATTGGGCGATCCTTCCTTTCGGAATTACGAGATTAAGTCCATCCACATCAACATTAAGATGATCCTTCCATTCCGAATTACAAGATTAAGTCTATGGATGATTAGTCCCAACATCTTGGACCATCCTTTCTTTTGGAATTATGGGATCCAGTCCATCAACATCAAGTTTTAAGATGATCCTTCTATTCAGAATTACAGGATCAAGTCTAAGGACGATTATTTCCAACATATTGGATGATCCTTCCTTCAAAATTACGATATCGAGTCAAATCACAACATTTAAGACGATTCTTCCTTTCAGAATTACCAGATCAAATACATGGATGATTAGTCCCAACATCTTGGATGATCCTTTCTTTTGAAATTATGGGATCGAGTCCACTCACAATTTAAGATGATCCTTCCTTTCAAAATTACGGAATCAATTCTAAGGATGATTAGTCCCAACATCTTGGATGATCCTTCCTTTCAAAATCACGGGATTGAGTCCACTCACAAATTTTAAGATGATCGTTCCTTTCAGAAATACGGGATCAAGTCTAAGGATGATTCGTCCCAACATCTTGGACAATCCTTCCTTTCCGAATTACAGGATCCAATCCATCAACATGAACATTTAAGACGATCCTTCCTTTTGGAATTACGAGATCAAGTCTAAGGACAATTAGTCCCAAAATCTTGGATGATCCTTCCTTTTGGAGAGAATCCATGGGCCACAAATATGGCTTTGTATTTATCGATACTTCCATCTGTTGTATATTTCATCCTGTAGATCCATTTGGAAGATACCACATTCTTACCTTATTATTTGGGAACTACTTCCAACACATCATTCTTCATTATGGATTGGTATTCTTATGACATGGCTTCTACCCATTCTTTGTTTTGAACAACTGCTTCAAAACAGGTAGGTTCTTTGTATACAAGATCACACATCAAAGCCACATAACTAGGAAATGGATTTGGCTTATTGCTCTGCCTTGTGGAGCCTTCTGGAGCACCATACCTTTCTACTTCTTGTATAATATCCTGAGCCCAAGCTGGCTTTCTCTTGTGGGAGGTATTGATATGGGGAGGTTCTTGGGGATCCAACATATCATGTCCTTCCAGAATCACATCAGCAGGATAAGGTACAACTTATTTCATCGGTTCTATAGCTCTCAGAGCTACATCTTCTTCATATGTTTCTTCAAGTTGGCACTTTCTCAATTTCTTGAGAGTTGTATCTTCATCAATGTTTACATCCATGCTAATTTCCATATGATGGTAACATGGTATATAGATTTTGAAGGCCTTGGAGACCTCACAGTATCCAACAAATATTGCTTTCTTTCCGGAAGGATTCAACTTGGTTCTTTTCTCTTTTGGAATATGAATAAACGTTCGACAACCAAATATATTGAGATGACTTACCTCTGGTTTCTTGCATGTGAACATATCTTCAAGGGTTTTGAACCCAAGTGCACTATGGGATATTATGTTATGTACATATATTATTGTCCTTGCTGCTTCATCCCATAAGTGCATAGGAAGATCTTGATCATGGATCCTAGCCTTCATTGCTTCCATAATGGTTCGGTTTTTCCTTTCGCCAACACCATTCTGTTGTGGATTATAGGGAGTGGTAAGTTCCCTCTTAATCCTGACATATTTTCAAAAGTTTCCAAATTTTTTTGAAGTATATTGTCCTCCATTATCTGACCTGGGTGTCTTGATCTTTCTTTCTGAAAGATTCTCTACCAAGACTTTGAATTCCTTAAACTTCCAAACACTTCATTATTTGATTTCAAAAAGTAGACCCAAGACATACGAGAGTAATCATCAATGAAAGTTACATAATATACATACCCACTTAAATATGTTGAGGGAATTGGACCACATACATATGAGTGTATAAGTTCCAGTATTCCTTCTAACTTGGTGTCTCTCTTCAGAAATGGATTCTTTATGTTCTTTCCTTTTGCATAGCCTTTACATATTCCTTAATGATTAATGCTTAGTTCTGGTAGACCTATGACTACCTTGGTCACACGTGGTAGGGCTTTGTAGTTTATGTGAGCAAGCCTTCTATGCCACAGTTTAGATGGACTTGTAGTATCATGAATCAAGGCTGCTTCTAAGTGACCTTTCAGTTTATACATGCCACCTTATTCTATCCCGATTACATATGCATCTTCTAGATATTTACCTCTAGGACACATAAGAACTTCACCATATATAAAGGAAAACTGGAATCCTTTCTTTTCTAGAGATAAAATAGAAAGTAAGTTCTTCTTCAAGCTTGGAACATATAGCACATCCTTCATCTTCATCAAGGTTCTTGAATCAAGCTTGTTTGCGGCTTATCCTATTACCTTAATGAGATATTGATAATCATCTCCTATTGAGACTTTCTGAGGAGAGTCCCTTTCCTCAAAACTAGAGTGAGTCTTCTTCTGACATGTCATGTGATTTTAAGCACCACTAGCAATCAACCATGTGTCACAAAATCAGAGAGAGCGAAGAATAACATATATTCTTCAACTTCTTCCTTTGCTAAGTTCTTGGGAGGTTCTTCTTCAAACATTCTTGATAAAGCATCAAACATCTCCTTTGGTGTATCCTTGGAGGATACTTGAGGAATCAAGTGATCCTTGGTAGAATCTGCTATGATACTCTTGGCTCGAATAATGTATTTCTTGTAATTTTCCTTTGCTTCATCTTCTTCGGGATCCAACACAACTTCCTTGGTAAAATTTGCAAGATCATTCTCTTCTAAAATGAGTCCTATTATGTATTTCCAAGCACAAAAGTTTTAAATTCCTTCCAACTTGTTATCAAGCTTAGTGCTTGGAGACATCTTGTCCTAGAGATTAGAAAATGAAAAAAAGAAAGAATTTTCTTAGAAATTAAAATTGTACTCACCAAAATATGTGATTAACTGAGGCGATTATGCTGGTAAAGTCAGTTTATAAAGAATCCAAATTCTAACCCTTAAAACTGGACTTGCAAGATTTTGGATTGCAGTTTCTTTATTTGTTTCTGGTTTTCAGGTTTCAAGCCAAACTAGGGATTGTATTTTTGTAGGATCTACCCATTGAAAAAATTCGATCATGGTGCCAAAATATGCGCTTAGGAGGGGTGCACTTCCCTATGTCAGTTGCACTAAAAAATTCCTCTTTATTAGAAAACCCTAATTTTCTTGTTCAGAGAAGGAGAGAGAGATTTACCTCATGCAAGATACTCTTTTCAGGCTAGCTCTGATACTATGTTGAGTTTTCTATTATGCCATAGCTTAAGTCCTAACTTGATAAGAATTTAATACATTTTCACAGTAACAACATAAAGAGGATCACTAAAAGAAACACAATCACAAGGTACGCAACGATTTACCCTGGGAAACCCTAAAGGGAAAAATCCAACAATTTTTTTATCAATATAGATTAACAGAATGCAATGACCAAATACCAAGGTCTCATAAAGAGAGAGACACAAAACCCCAAGCATAAGATCCAAAACACCAAAGACACTAGTCCTCCTTGTTCTTTGTTTCTCCTTCTTTCTCTCTCTTACGTAATACAAGTGTGAGTGGGTGTGTATAGACGAGGGAGGGCGCCTCCCTATTTATACTAGTTTACCAACTGAAATTTTCCCTAACTAAGCCTACATGTCTAACTGACAGGGCCAACCTGACTAGGGAGTCTCACAATAATAATTATATTATTCTTTTTTGGGTGCTATTTACCCAACTTATAGTTGAGGGTTTACCTCATGACTTTTAGATGACCTTTTACATCGGTAACATCTCCCGAAGGAGGAATAATAATAATTTAAATTACAAGTAGAATATTCTTCGAAGTTACATTATTTCAACATTCACAAGGGTTTATGAAATCAATGAAAAACTAGAAGCAATCAAGAGAATGTAGAAGAAGGAGAGATTGTTATGACCTCCTTGAATGGTCTCCCAAGATCATGGGATTCATTCAGTCAAGGAATATGTGCAAGAATGAGGCTGATCTCTTTCAGCACACTCTGGTAATAATGCACATAAGAAGAATCTCGGCTCATAACAAGAGAAGCTAATACGGGAGCAACTAAATATCAATCTTTTACAACTCAAATCAGAAGAAATAAGGAGAAACACCATCACAACAAGAGGAAGGACCATCATTTTAAAAGACAAAAGAAGTTTAGAAAGGATCCTTCCAATTTTTGATGCTACACTTGTGATGAGAAGGGACACTTCTCCAAATATTGTCCCATGGAAAAAGAATATTTCAACAAGTTCAACAAGAAAATACATCATGCTCACACTGCCGAAGACAATGAACCAACAAATATAAGATTCAGAAAAGAAAGAGACAACTCTTCATGTGATGAAGAGTATGTCCTAATCTCATCACTCATATGTACTATCTCACATGGAAGTAATGATTGGATTGTCGATAGTGGGGCATTCAAACTTATGGCATGATACAAAGAATCATTAGTCATTCTATCTGACCATGAATCACTTCACAAGGTGAAACTTGGGGATGGTTATCAATACCCCATAAAAGGAAGTGGATAAGCTTAATACAAGCTAGATTCTTGAAAATATTTGAAGATTAAATATGTGCTATATGTTCCAGGATTGAAGAAGAATATTCTCTCCATCTCTTCACTAGATGCAAAGGGAATAAGGATTGCATTTGTTGATGGCCAATTCCTAATGTGGCAAAAAGGAAATACAATCGATGATGCAATGATAATTGGAGAGAGAGGGAGGCTTGTACAAGTTGAAGGGACAACCTGAACACACATTATTTCATGAATCAATAGAAATAAGTGAACTATGTGACTACAAAGCACTGCCAATTGCAAGCAATGTGGTTTCAAGACTTCCAGAAATCTAGGCAAAACATGAAGGTGTTTGCAAAGTATGGGTGCAAGGAAATAATTCTAAGAAGACATTTCCTAGCAGTGAAAGCAAAGAAAAAAGAATATTGGAGATAGTACACTCAAATGTGTGTGGGCCCATGTCATCCAACTCGCTAAGCAGGTATGTATACTATGTTTCCTTTATAGATGATTTCTCACGTAAAACTTGGATATATTTCTTTAAAGGAAAAAATGAAGTCTTCAACAAGTTCAAGGAATTGAAAGTCTTGGTCGAGAACCAAACTGAAAGGAAGATCAAGACTTTGTGGTCAGATAATGGTGGATATTTCACCTCAAAAGAGTTCAAGGAAATCCGCAAAGAATGTGGTATTAATAGGGAGTTGAGCACTCTATACAATCCTAAATAGAATGGTGTCATGAAACGAAAGAACATAACTATAATGAAAGTAGCGAAAGCAATGCTACATGACCAGGATCTTTCGATGCAGCTTTGGGAAGAAGCGATAAGGAAATCCATGTATGTAGAGAACCATACTCCTCACCGATTTCTCAAAAACAATATTCCTAAAGAGGATTTCTCAGGATAGAAACCAGAAGTCAACCATCTCAGAATATTTGGATGCCCAGTGTACATACACATTCCAAACGAAAAGAGGACCAAACTCGATCCTTCTAGGATGAATTAAATATTCTTAGGATATAGTGACACTTTAAAGGCCTAGCTAATATACTTCCCAGGATTTAAGAATATCGACATCAACAGAGACATGACATTTGATAAAGACTCATCATACTCAAGGTCTAGAAAACTACCTATTGAAGAGGTCGAAGAACCTAAAGGAACTAGAGTCTGAGATACGACAATGGAGGAAAAAATTCCAAAAAACCATGAAGATCATGACATGGCAGAACCACAAGGACTTGTAGAAACACTTCAGGAGAAGAAGTACCACACGAGAAAACTAGCATGGGAATGGGATCTATTACAAGATTCAGAAAGGTATAGAGCTCCATATGGGATGCATAGAGAAAGGAAAATACCTAAACCATACAATAACTATGTGGCCCTGCTATGTGACATCATTGACAACAAACCTTCCAACTACGAAGAAGTAGCTTAGAATAAAGAATGGAAGGATGCCATGATCAAGGAGTACAAGTAAATTATGAAGAATGATGTCTGAGAGATAGTTTCGAAACCAGAAGGAAAGTCTATTCTGACTTTGAAGTTGATCTATAAGATCAAGCATGTTGCAGATGGCAGCATTGAAAAACACAAGGAAAGGTTCCTGGTGCATGGCTTCTCATAGAAAGAAGGCACATACTACAAGGAGACATTTGTACATGTAGCAAGATACACTTCCATCAGATCTATACTTGCATTGGCTGTAGTAATGAAATGGAAGGTACACCATATGGACATCAAGAAAACATTCTTGAATGGTGTAGTCGAAGAGGAAGCGTATGTGGAGTAGCTACTAGGATTTGAGACCCATGACATACATACTCATGTGTGAAAATTGAAGAAATTATTGTACGTATTTAAACATGCACCTAGGACATGGTACGACGGGATGGAAAAATTCCCGGTGAGCTTAGGATTTACTAAGAGTAAACCAGATTCTAACCTTTTCTTCAAGGTTGAAGGTAGAAGACCGGTGATGGTCCTGCTATATGTTGATGAACTGTTTTTGACAGGAGAGAATGAACTCATTATACATGCAAGGAGGAATCTTGCGGCTAACTTTGAGGTGAAATACCTAGGGATGATGCACTACTTCTTAGGCATGAAGGTGTGGCAAAGTGCATATGGGATTTTCCTTGGTCAAGGAAAGTATGGAGTGGAGATTCTGAAGAGATTCAGAATGCTGGACTGTAAGGTGATAGCCACACCTATGGCATCGAACTTGAAGCTATTGTGTAATGATTCATTAGAGTCAGTTGATGCCACGATGTGTCATCAGATGGTTGGATCATTGATGTACCTGAATAATACGGGACCAGGCATATGCTTTGTTATGAACACCCTGAGACAGTTCCTAATGGATCATAGACATGTTCACCCGGTTGCTGCAAAGCATGCATTGAGATACTTGAAGGGTACAATTGACTATGGGCTCAAGTATGATGTGAATACGAATAGTAACCTACACGATTATGTTGATTCGGATTGGGCAGAAAGTGCCATTGATAGGAAGAGCACTTTGGGATGATGCTTTAGTTTGGTATCCAACATGATCTCCTGGTTTAGTAATAATCTATTAGGATTATTAATCCTCCCTTGACCATACTATCTATTAGATTAATTAGCCTAACTTAGGAACCTTAATTAATTAATTGGGTCCACTAGTATCATTGGGTCCACTTGGCATAATGGGGCCACATGTACCATTCACTAAAGTGTGGGGAACACTGCTAGAGGTTAACTGCCACTTACTGCATGTGCATGCATCAGTTTGGGTGCCTCCTAGACCAATCCATACATTTTAGGAGCCACTAGGAGTCCTGTCACCAACCTCCATTAGTTATGTGGAGTTGGAACTAGTTAGTCTTAGTTAGCCCCCAGTTACTTTCACTTAGATATCAATCAGTTAGCTAGCTCTAGTTATGGATGGCTACTGCATGGTTGCATGTGGAGTAGGCACCTTTTCCAACCTACCACACTCAGTTGCACTGAGTTAACTACTTATGACTAATTGATTAAGTTGTTGGAAATATGGGAGTTGATCTGCTGGACTCCGATATTGATTGAGACACCATGAGTTACATGGTTAGTTAGATACAGTTAGATCTAGTGAATATATTCAAATTGCTACCTAATGCATTTGAATTCTTTTTCCTATGTAAACTATTGTAACACCGTATTTTTTATTGTGAATGATACTGTAAATTCCTGAGTAATACTCATCTGTTTCCTGTGTGGTTTGTTTTGTTCAGTTTGTATCTTCATTCTCCATTTACTACAAACATTATTAGAACTATCTGCTTGAAGATATAACTGGCATTCAAATTCTAATATGGTATCAGAGCCTTCTCAAGCAGGTTTCATGCTTGTTTCTTCCCATAGAACATCAGAAGCAACTGGGTTTCCACAGAAGTTCCCTATGATGATTTTCTAGCTCTGGATTTATTCAGAGCAATAGAGAGGGCATGAAGAACCCTAAAAATATGTTCATGTCGAGAGGAAAAGCATGATTCTAATAGTTCAAATATGTTTTAGTGTTTTGCAGTGATATTTTACATGTTCAACTTCATATGGATTCGATATTATCAGTTCCTCTTCTTACTCCATCCACAAAATATTCAGAATGGAAGTTGAAGATGATTGAATATCTGAAGAGACAAGGTCTCTATGAGGTATCTATTGGACTTTGTTAAGAGTCTTATAAATATGAGAATGAATGGCTAAATGATGGTGATAGATCTTTTGGAACAACATGCATGGATTTTTGGAAGTCTCCAAGCTTGCACTACCTTATTGAGTCTGCAGAATACCCAAAGGATCTCTGGATAGAACTAGATAGAACCTTTGGGAAGCACAATGAGGATATTTATAGCAATTTCAGGAACACATTCAGAACCACAAGAGTTCTTTACTCAAAAGTATCAGCCTCTACTCTATCTGATGATGTTGTTCAAGATGAAGAAGAAGCAAAATCTTCCTCACAGTCAATTCGAATTGAAGAAAGTCTCCTTGGAGTGACTCCTTCTCCTGCTGCTCCGGAAGTGTATGAGATATCTGATATCTCATCTCCTCACATGGATGATACAGAAGAAGAAATTTGAATCTCCATTATTGAATAAAATCTCTCCTTTCATGCTATGCAAAAATTCTCCAATGATTCTTCTATTATAAATTCTGTGCATAGTTTACCGTTGATTTCTCCAGGAAAGGGTGAGGAATTTGATTTCTCTATCTCTAATGATATTGCTGATGTGCAGATAAGTAATTCTTTGCATATTTTGGAAATAATATCAGATTCTAGGAGTGATCCATTCACTCTCATTGATCTATAGCTTCCAACAAATTCCTACATGATTGCATGCACCGATACTCAGGGTTTTGAAGAAGGAGAAAACTATGCATCTACCATCTCGGTGGAGCACACTCTTGGATCTTATATGGAATTTATTGGATCTGATATGATATTATTTGGATATGATATGATATTACTTGGTTCTAGGGTTCAATATCTTTCAGTACTGCTTGTAGCTGTTCTCATAAATTTTGGTGTGAAGAAACAAGTACCAAAAATCTCTTTCAAAAGTTCTGCTAGGGATTTGATGTCAGTTTTCTCTCATGAGTTTGTTGATATTATATTTTGTAAATATTTGGATATTTTGGAAATAATTTCAGGTTGTAGGAGTGATTCAAACACTCTCATTGATCTTGAGCTTCCAACAAATTCCTACATGATTGCATGCACCAATATTCAAAATTTTGAAGAAGGAAAAAGTTGTGCATCTACCATCTCGGTGGAGCAAAATATTGGATCTGATATGAACTTTATTGGATTTGATATGATCTTATTTGGATCTGATATCATATTTCTTGGTTCTAGGGTTCAATATCTTTTAGAAATTATTACTTGGTTCAATATTTCAGGTTCATGAGCTTTCAGTACTTCTTGTGTCTGGTTTCATCAATTTTGGTGTGCCAAATCAAGTACTGCAAGTCTCCTTAAAAATTGCAGCTGGGGATTTGATTTCACTTCACAGTTTTGGATCTGATATGAACCTATTTGGATCTGATTTGTTTTATGATATGATAATATTTGGTTCAGGTTTTAAGATTCAATAGCTTAAAGTATTTATTGTAACAGGTTTCATTAATTTTGGTGTGACAAATTAAGCACCGCAAGTCTCCTTCAATTTTGCTGTTGAGGATTCAATGTTAGTTTTCTCTTATGAGTTTGATGATATTAGATTTTGTGAATATTGGTTATTTTTGAAGCTATATCAGATTATGGAGCTCAATAATTCGCTCTCCACAATCCCATGGTTTCTCTACCTTCTTTTTTGATCACATGCTCATCTCCTCACAAAACTAGTAAAGTTGGAGACATTATGTATCCATCTAGACACTTGATCCTAACACTTGGGGATGATTTCACCACTCATGGTTTGCTGTTCAAGGCTGACATATATCAGATTCTTGGGTGTTCCTCACATGGTTCGAATTCTCAAGCACCTTTGCTCTCTCATCAGTTGATTTTAGCTGCTCTACATGGGTCCATTTTGTTAGAATAGTAGAGTCAAGACAAACTAGTTAACCTATCTAAGCAACCAACAACATATCATAAAAGATAAGAACAGGAAAATAAAAGGACAAGAGAACACCGATATACGTGGTTCACCCTAATGGGTTACATCCATGGGAAGGTAGTATTCTATTATCTCCAGAATGTCTTCTCCAATATTACAAGAGAGCAAAGCACAAATATCCCAAAGAATATAGATGATGTACAATAGTGTCACAATAGTACCATTGCTACATCAAGAATACATGATATGTAGAGACTCACTTGACCCTATTATATACTAAGAGATGAGAATGAATTACTCTCACATATTGCATGTGGGATAATATAATTCTCCAAAATAACATCTCTTAATACAATACCATGGACAAATACTCTACACAAGTAAATACAACACCATATAATTATGGGTTAAATGTATTACTCTTTTACATAAGATTGTAGACAAATTCTAACATAATACAAAGACATTATTACCTTCCAAGGAATATAATATATTCCAACACTCCCCCTTAATAATGGCTGGGAGAAGGGCCCACACTAACACTAAGGAAGGAAGGAGTCATTATTGCTCCCCCTTGATGACAACTTCCCACATTCCAAGCAAGGAATGAAGATGCAAAAACTTCGCCTCGGTGAAGGATTTGGTGAAGATATCTGGTGCCTACTGCTCGGTAGGACAATACTGAAGAGAAAGAATACCATCTGCCACAAGTCCGCGAATGTAATGACCGTCAAGGTCGAGATGCTTTATCTTGGAGTGATATACCAGATTATAAGCAAGCTGGATTGCACCCTGATTGTCACATTTCAACACAATGGACAATTTCAGAGCCAGACCAAGCTCTGTAAGAACATGCCATAACCAAACTGCTTCTTTAGATGCTTCTTTGGCTACTCTATATTCTGCTTCACATGAAGATAAAGAAAGGGTCTTCACCTTCTTGCTCGACCAAGAAATCGGACTTGAACCAAATTGAAATACATAACTTGCAGTGGACCGTCAATCAGAATTTTCACCTGCCCAATCAGAATCGATGTAACCAGAGAGTGAAATTATAATACTGCTCAAATAAAAAACACCATAGTGTAATGTCCCCTATAAATATCTCAGAATCCTCTTAGCTGCCTGCCAATGACTTTCATGAGGTTGCTGCATGAACCGAGAAACCAAACTGACGACAAAAGAGAGATCTGGTCGGTTGTGAGTTAAATATATCAAACTGCCTACAAGCTAACGATAAAGAGTAGCATCAACAAGCGGTGTGGTACACTCAACAGTTAACTTTACACCAGACTGAAATGGTGTAGGAGTAGATTTACAATCACTCATATGCAAATGAGCCAATAGGTCTGTAGCATACTTCAGCTGAGAGAGAAACATACCATCTGCCATATGCCAAATTTGAAGACCCAAGAAATAATGCAATAAACCAAGGTCAGTCATTTCAAACTACTTTTGAAGATCACTTTTTAGATTTTGAATTAATGTAAGTTGGTTTCTTGTGATGATTAGATCATCTACATATAAAACAACAATGAGAATATTAGTACCAAAGTTCTGAACATACAGATTTGGATCAGATATACAACGCTGAAAACCATTCTTAAAAAAATATGCATCAATTTTATCATACCAAGCCCTAGGTGCTTGTTTGAGACCATATAAAGACTTGTGTAATTTACATACTAAATTTGATGATTTAGCATTAATAAAACTAGGAGGCTGTTGCATATAAATTTATTCATTAAGATCACCATTTAAAAAAGCATTTTTAACATCCATTTGGTGTATTTCCCATTTATAAGATGAAGCAATAGATAAAATGGTTCTTATTGTATTCATTTTAGCAACAAGAGAAAAAGTTTCATTATAATCTATACCTTCAAGTTGATTAAAACCTTTTGCAACTAACCTAGATTTATACTTTTCAATCCGTCCTTCTGCAGTGAACTTAGTTTTATAAACCCATTTACAACCAACTAAATTCTTACCAACGGGAAGAGGAACAAGAGACCAAGTCTTGTTCTTCATAAGAGACTCATACTCGGCAGTCATAGCTTGCTCCCCTTGAGGTTTACCTTGAGCTTGAGCATAAGAGGTAGGATCATCTGTGGCCAAAAATTTGGTCATAAGGGCAAAGTTAGATCTAGTTCTATGAGGGTCGGAAGGGTTACCGACCTCACTACCTGCAGATTCAAGAGTTTTTTGGGCCCAAACATGAAGGTTAGAGGAAATAGAAGTTTCTTCATTTCTAGTACATTCAGGTGGCATACTTGAAGAAGAGGGTGAACTAGGATCAACAACAGGCACATAACTGGAAGAAGAAACTGAGATAGGAGTAACAAGAGACAATGGGATATTCAGTGTAACATGAGGTTCGATAGACTTAGGTGGTGAAGATACTTCAACAAAGTGAACATCCCTTCGGATGATAACACTCTGAGTAGAGGTATCAAATAACCTGTAAGCCTTAGAATTCTCAGAATAACCAATGAATATACATTTGTGAGACTTGGGATCTAACTTTTTCCATTTATTGTCAGGAATATGAGCCCAACATTCACAACCAAACACCTTAAAGTTACTAATATCAGGTTTCCAACCATTCCATTTTTCCTTGGGGGTAACATGCTTAACGAATTTTGTAGGAACTCGATTTAAAATAAATTTTGCACAACTTACAGCTTCAACCCAAATTTTTTTATGTAATCCTTTAGAATAAAGCATACATCTAGCCATTTCAACTAAAGTTATGTTTTTCCTTTCAGCAACACCATTTTGTTGAGGTGTGTAAGGTACAACCTGTTGGTGTTGAATACCATGTTTGGATAAAAATGCTTCAAATTCATTCTTAACAAATTCCCCCCCATTATATGATATTAAAGTCTTAATCTTCTTACTAGACTCATTTTCAACCAAAGATTTAAAAATTTGAAATATTGAAAAAACTTCACTTTTATTTTTCAAGAAATAAACCCATGATTTTCTACTAAAGTCATCAATAAAAGTAAGAAAATAGACTGTATGAGATAAAGAGGGAACTTCAAGAGGACCATAAATGTCACTATGAATTAATTGCAAAGGTTCTTTAACACGCCAAGCTTTACCTTTCTCAAACATTTCTCTATGATGTTTACCAAGAACACAACCTTCCAAAACACCGATAGTAGAAGAAATATGAGGCAAGCCATGTACCATTTTAGTTAACAATTGCATTTTACCATAATTCAAATGACCTAGTCTTTCATGCCATAATTTACTTTGTTCATCAGCGTGGGAAACATAGGAATAAAAATGTTGTCTTTTGGTTGAGTTAAAACCAACAAATTTATATAAACCAACAGTATGATCAACAGGACCAGAAGAAACTACTTTGAAATTTTGATTGATATCTTTAAGAACATATTTATCAGGCCATGCTTCAAATTTAAACCCTTTTTGACAAGCACGATAAATAGAAAGTAAGTTAATGGGCATGTGTTCAACATGAAAAACACCTTCCAATTGACCATTAGTAACATTAACATTGCCAGAACCAATTACGGAAAGTTGTTTACCATCACCTATAATTTTTTTTCGAGATATGTGTTTATGATTGTCATAGGAAGTAAATAAAGAAGCATCACCACTCATATGTTTAGATGCACCAGAATCCATTATCCATTCCACGTTAGAAGAAGAATTATTAGGAAAAACATCATATGCACATAAAGCTACTTGAGAGTCATTAGAGGTTTTTTTTAGCTTTAGCCATCAAACATTTTGCTTTAAAACAATTCTTTTCAGGATGGTTAATTTTACCACAATGTTTACAATGATCATACACTTTCTTCTGTTTACTATTTTCATTAGAAGCATGTCCAGAATTAGTATTAGAAGGATTAGAACCTTTTGCATTATTAAAACTTTTCTTATGATTCTTATTAAGTGTAGTTAGAGCTTTATTAGGTGTGAGTTGTCTTGAAACAATTAACCTTTCTTGCTCATTGATCAATCCTTAACAAAAATCATCAAAAGTTTTGCTTTGTAGTACTTTGAGACAATTCTAGAGCTCTATTCCTAGTTTGGATGAACATATCAAAACAAGATGACATTTTACGCTCTATAAGAATAATAAGAGCAGTGCCAATTTTCTTGTAATCTTTACCACAACTATTTAATTTCTCATTTAAACTTTTCAATTCAGCAAGATATAACTCAACTCTTTCATTGAGGTCAAATATCTTCTTTTCAAGATAATATGCAGAAACATCATCAGATTATCAAATAAAGCGGAAAGAATTTTCCATACCTAAACCAAGTTGTCTTCTGCCTCAATACTTACCTGAAGACTATCTGTAACAGTTTGACCAATGAGCCCCCTTGCTTGATCACTTTTAGATTCCCATATAGCCAAATCATTAGCAGCAATAGGTGTCTTGTGTTCACCATTAACTAGCCTCCAAAGATTCTTACTCCCGAGAACATCAAGCATCTTTCTCTTCCAGGAAAGATAGTTAGAACCAACTAATTCAGGAATAGAAGCTACTTCGGAAGTCATAATGAGTGAAAATTTGTCAAGAAATAAGAAACCCTGTGGAAACCCTAATACTGAAAAATGACAGAAAAATAGTGAAGAACTTGAAAATAGCTACACTTTACTGATCTGAATTTGCAAAAGCACAGTTAGAAACACAGTAAAGAAAAGAGGAGAAACTTTCACTTACAACCCTATGGAAAAAATGTGCCCAGAAAAGCCTAGTCTTCTGTTTTGATCGCGAAGGTGGATCCAGAATGGTTGTTCCAATTCCAAAAACATGTTATAATAAGAAATGACCAAGTTACAGCCCTTTTTTATAACTGCCATTTTTATTACCGAAAGGAAGCACATAAATGCCTAGTTTTATATTCTGGTCACATAAATGGATTCAGAATGGCTGTTCCAATTCCAAACACAGGTTATAATAAAAAAAACGGTAAAAAATAACCAAGTTACGACCCTTTTGTATAACTGATGTTTTTTTTACCGAAATGAAGCCCAAAAATGCCTAGTTTTCTGTTCTGGTCGTGTGGGTGGATCCAGAATGATGTTTCTAATTCCAAAAACAAGTTATAATAAGAAATGACCAAGTTACAACCCTTTTTTATAACTGCCATTTTTATTATCGAAAGGAAGCACATAAATGCCTAGTTTTTTGTTCTGATCACATAAATGGATTCAGAATGGCTATTCCAATTCCAAAAACAAGTTGTAATAAAAAAACCGTAAAAAATGACCAAGTTATGACCCTTTTGTATAAATGATGTTTTTATTACCGAAAGGAAGCCCAGAAATGCCTAGTTTTTTGTTCTGGTCGTGTGGGTGGATCCAGAATGACGTTTCTAATTCCAAAAATAGGTTATAATAAAAATTTCGGTAAACACTGGCCAAGTTACGACCATTTTGTATAACTGCCATTTTTATAATCGGAAGAAAGATCTCCTTGAGGAGAGCCTCGAAATCATGTAGATCTACAGAAAAAACATCAAGAAACCCTTGAATTTTTTTTGCAAAAATCTTACACAACAAGTTAGGGTTATGGTAAAAAAAAATACAGAAATATGCCCATATCTGAAGAGAAGCCTAATGGCTACCAGATAGAAAGCAAATCTAGAACAAAATGACAATGCCCAAATGATAATCGTTATTGATTGAAAGTTATAGAAGGCACTAGATCATAGCAACCTGCTTTGATACCATGTTAGAATAGTAGAGTCTTGCTAAACTAGTTAACCTATCTAAGCAACCAACAACATATCATAAAAGATAAGAACAAGAAAAGAAAAGGACAAGAGAAAACTGATATACGTGGTTCACCTTAATGGGTCACATCCATGAGAAGGTAGTCTTCTGTGATCTCCAGAATGTCTTCTCCAATCTTACAAGAGAGAAAAACACAAATACCCCAAAGAATATAGACGATGTGCAATAGTGTCACAATAGTACCACTGCTACATCAAGAATACATGATATGTAGAGACTCACTTGACCCTATTATATACTAAGAGATGAGAAGGAATTACTCTCACATATTGCACGTGGGATAATATAATTCTCCAAAATAACATCTCTTAATACAATACCATGGACAAATACTCTACACAAGTAAATACAACACCATATAACTATGGGTTAAATGTATTACTCTTTTACATAAGATTGTAGACAACTTCTGACATAATACAAAGACATTATTACCTTCCAAGGAATATAATATATTCCAACACAGTTTTCATCCCGCAACCGTCTATATTCCTGATTTAGTTGGGCACATTATTCTTCTTCCAAAGAGGAAGATTCCTCCAGACATAAGCACTTTGTTTGGATTCATGGGTTCACTTGCACAGAAGAACCAAGATACTGCTGTTGCATAGTGCTGTAAATAGCAGTAAAATTTTTCACAAGTTTTTATTCAAAATTTTCATTTCTGCTTATTTTGAAGGAGGGGGGGGGGGTTTCCCATGAGGTTTTCCCTTATTTCCTCGATTTTATTAAGCAACATTTTTTACTGTCTTTTAGATTGTATTTGGGTGACCTATGGTCTTGTTACCAAGGCCCACAATTTTCCAAGTTAGGAATTAGGGGGGGGGGGGGTTAGGATTATTAATCCTCCCTTGACCATACTGTCTATTAGATTATTTAGCCTAACTTAGGAACCTTAATTAATTAATTGGGTCCACTTGGCCTAATGGGGCCATATGTACCAGTCACTAGAGTGTGGGGAAAATTGCTAGAGGTTAACTGCCACTTACTGCATGTACATGCATCTGTTTGGGCACCTCCTAGACCAATCCCTACATTTTAGGAGCCACTGGGAATCCCGACACCAACCTCCATCAATTGGGTGGAGTTGGAACTAGTTAGTCTCAGTTATCCCCTAGTTACTTTCAGTTAGATATCAATCAGTTAGCTAGCGCTAGTTATGCATGGATAATGCATGGCTGGATGTGGAGTAGGTGCCTTTTTCCCACCTACCACACTCAGTTGCATTGAGTTAACTAGTTATCATTGATTGATTGAGTTGTTGGACATCTGGGAGTTTGTCACATACCCCAATTTTGCAAAAACAATTTTATATTGTTTGAGGAACAATATGTTAAATTTTATGCTAAGTTGTAATTGATGACCTAGTGGGGTCAAGGATATTTAATGTAAATTCTGAATATTTTATTTATAAATAAATAAAGGAGGAGACAACAGCTTAGGAGAGCTGTTAAAAGAGTGTTTACTAGTCAAATTGGTGGAGGAGATTGGGTGGAGAGAAAATTGACATGTGGCAGCATCCTCAAACCACTTCCAACTGTTGTAGGTGGCAACTTCCCTACATTTGTGGTCATGATTCCCCAAGAAAGTGGAATCAGAGCAGGTGGCTCAATTAATGAAAACTGACCCAAAAGACCTAGGCAATCTTTATAAAAATTCCCATTGAAGAGAGCTGAGGCTGCACATGCTAGAGAAGTGATCATTTTAGGTGGAATGAATGTACTTCAGAGAAATTTAATGGAAGGGAAATTTGGAAAGTGTTTGAGGGGATAACTGCTAATTGATCTAGTGCAACTTTTAAGTTGAATATCATACTGCTGAGAGCAGAGTATTTTCATGAGGTATCGAACTAGTTAGTTGATAGAGGGTTCTACTATTTTCATTCTCCACCAGTTCTCAACCAAGAAGACCAGGAACAGGCTCGGGGGTCTTGAGGAAGCGTTGTTTGAGCACTCTCTAGGAGATTGGTAGGGAGGAACGACCTCCTAAAGCTATTGTCGTCTATACTCAACAAGTTCTATGTTATTTTATTTTACTATGTTAGTTAAATAAATCTTAGTTTAAACTGCTATATGAATATTAACAGTACAGTTTGAGAAATGTTAGATTTAGTATTCTTATTAGATTGTTATAGAAATGAAATGGATTTAGAGAATAATGTGTTAGAATGAAAATAAATTTCTAAACTGTGTTTTTCCACACCTGGAAACCAGGTCGTATTCTAGCACAGATAGAATGCTTTAAGTAGATAAGAGAATGAAAATAGTAGATAGGATGGTGTATCTGTAAATAGCAGAGTAAATTTATCTCAATGTTTGAAATATTATGGAGGAAAAATAGTGTTATGATTTATTTGTGTTTACTATTTTTATTTAGTATAACTAAATAAAAATGCAGAAAAGAAACAGTAAAACTACATTAGAGTTACAGTAATAGTATATAGGTATATATACAAGTTTTTTACCACACAGTTTATGTTTTAAAACTATCAACTAAATCTTAAACTATTACTTAATATAAACCAGACTAGGGTTATGTTATAAACCCTTCATTTATGAAAAGTAAATAAAGTTACAGAGTTTACCTTCTATTTCTTTACAGAGCTCTGAATAAATTCTATGTTACAGAATAGTAAATAAAAACACATGTAGATCTAAACATTAAATAATATAAAACTAAAAATTTACGTATTTAGAAACTATTTCATATTTACCAGACATGCTTATAACCCGTGAAGGAAAAACTTGAGGGTCGAAACCCTAACATTTAAATTATTTAATTTATTTAAGTTTTAGTCCATTTACATTGATAATATGTAAATAAACTTTACAAGAAGATTACAGCGTATACTGTAGATTGTTTACAGTCTTTTTCTTAAAACAAATAACTTTTATAAACAAGTAAATAAATATACAGTTAATAGGTTAATAAACAACCATACACTTGTATTAGCAAAACTGAAGCAACAAGAAACAGTGCCTAAGTATTAATTAATTTAAGAATATATTTTATACAAGGTTTTCTTTCCATTAAACCCTAACTCTTATATTCTGGACAGGTAAGTATAAAACTATAAATTTTACATTACGACTGGTCTACAGTCTTCACTTTAACAATATTTACTTACAAAAGATATCTTAAATAGTAATTTTCTTCACTGATAGTTGAAGAAGGAAAAACCCTAATTACACAGTATCATAATTTACAAGGTTACAAAATCATTGCAAAAACGAGACAGAGCTCGAAGTTAAAATCCTTTTTAAAAACTAACGGTATTACATTGTAGGGCTGTAAGGCTAAAAAATTAACAAAAATACATAACACAACTCAAAGGCCAGTATTACCCAGCATCATAGCGAGGGTTTGTAAATAAAAACTGGAAAACAACTTATTAAAACCTCCTATCTAATGAAGAAACTGGACATGCTTCCAAGCACTGTGTTTCACCTTCAACAACCCTCTTTACAAGTAGGGTAAAACCCATTTTTGAACTCAGAGCTTACCGGTTGGGGCCACGAGTCCACTGAAGCCAGCCAACGTTTTCCTCATCACTGAAGTTTAGAGTTGTCACGAGTCCCTACAAAGAGCACATTATTGTGAGTTAGTACAAATCTCAGTCTCTATTTGAAAACCTAACTGTAATAACAATTTAGCAATGAGTTATTCATATTAAAAACTAAGTTGTATTTACCTGCAAGAAAGAAGAAGAATTTGAGCATCAACGAAGTTGTTATCATCTTAAGTAGTTTACGTAGAGAAGGATATAAACCCCTACCCCAACCCTGGACTGGAGACGGGGTCAACAAGCTTAGGTATTACAGAGCTGTGACAAGCCACGTGAAGAGTAGAGCTAAAACTATTGACAGGCCAAGAGCCAAACACATAAACGAATAACCATTCACGCAGTAAGGTTCACAAGCTCGACGGTGTGCAAGCAAAGACTGAGTATTGAAACCTCATAGCAACAAATATGAGCCACAGAGTAAGCAAGACAGAGAAACAACCTCTAATGGCCGCCAAGACAATCACACAGAGCAGCCCGCAGGCCAACGAAACCCTCGGAGACAAATGACAAGAGAATAGGGTTTCCAACCCTTTTAAGTCACCAATGCATGGACGGGAGCAATCCACATGCCTCCAAATATTTCAACCACGCATGGGTTTGGTCTATAGTCATCTGCGTTTCCAATCATCGAATTATTAATACAATGATATAATAACAAACTATGCACATGACTATGGAGTGCGTATATATATTATTCACCAATGATAACACAAAAACTA
>LPNX010390364.1:84071-121150 GCA_001517045.1 Pseudotsuga menziesii
CAGTTCAATCTTATATACATTATGAAAATGAAAGCTGTATTAGTTATCGTAATATGAAACTAATTAATACTAAATGTTAGACTGTTTCATTTTTCGCTAACCGCTAGTAGTTAGTAAACTGCGTATTCAGACATTTTATGTTATCTTAAAAATTTTAAATTTTTATGAAATTCTGGGTTTTTGAAAGAGTTGATATGTTGGACTCCAACATTGATTGAGACACCATGAGTTAGATGGTCAGTTAGATATAGTCAGATCCAATGAATAGATTTTAATTGCTACCTAATGCATTCGAATTGTTTTCCTATGCAAACTATTGTAACACCAGATTTTTTTTATTGTGAATGATACTGTAATCTCCTGAGCAATACTCATCCGTTTCCTGTGTGGTTTGTTTTGTTCAGTTTGTATCTTCTTTCTCCATTTACTGCAAACATTATTAGAACTATCTACTTGAATATCTAAATGGCATTCAAATTCTAATAGAAACAGTCTCGTGTAGAGCTGAGTACAACCTAGGCAGAGTTTGTTGCAGCTTGCTCGACCAATTGTGAGGTAGTATGGCTTTGAAAGCTACTATCTAATTTGTTTGATCTCTAGTTAGAGGTGACTTGTATCTTTTGTGATAACCAGAGTTGCATGAAGTTGTCGAAGAACCTAGTGTTCCATGACAATTCGAAGCATATTGATATCAAGTTCCACTACATCCAAGATATGGTGTAGAGAGTAGAAGTGAAGCTCCAGTACGTGGAGATGGATGAGCAGATAGTCGATGTGTTGACCACGTCTCTAGCCATACTGAAGTTCGAGTAATTTAGAGAGAGATTTGGTGTGATCCAGAATGAGGTCTCTAGAAAGAGTGAGTGACAAGTTCTAGCATGGTTGGAGACGTAGGTTGTCTTGGTGACGCAATTAGTCTTTGAGTGATTCCATTCTAGAGATGACGAGAGATTGGAAGATGTAGATGTATGAGATATCACATGGGAAGGTATACAGGTTTACCTTAAATATAAAAGTCCTGACATGGTACACAGGTTTTTCTTGGATGAAATCAGTCTTGTCAGGTTGTCTTTGGATGTCATTAGTCCTGGCGTGATATGCAGGTTTTCCTTAGATGTAATGAGTCCTGGAAGGTTGTATTTAGATGTAATCGTTCCTAGCGTGGTACACATATTTTCCTTAGATGTAATCAATACTTGAGGTTGTCCTTGAACATAGAAGTCCTGGCGTGGTACATAGGTTGTTCTTGGACATAATCAATCCTTGTGTGTGTTCCCATGTTGGAGATGATGATAGGTCACAAGGAACTTGGTGTGTGCCTGGGCGGTTCTCATGTAGTGGTAGAAGCAGGTCATCGTTGACACGTAATGAGTCATGGCATGCTCATATGTTTTTAGAACGTAGGTTTCTCATGAGATGTAATGCACTTAGTGTGCTCCTAGGATATTCTTACATAATGGAAGACACAAGTTTTCTTGGTGACGCAAATAAGTCCTAGCTTGCTCCTATGTTGGTAGAACATAGGTGGTCTGTGATATGCATATGGGATGTGCTTAGTGTATGATGATGAGAATATCTGGATATGACGAGATGACAGTAGAAGACACAGGTGGTTGCAATAGAAATGTAATGAATGGTCCTGGGTTGTACCTACGTGATGGCTTGGTTGTGGATATGATGAAGACCTAGATGAGGACTAGGCCTACACCCAACATAAGACAAGGATAGCATTGTAAAAACTTTTGATGACAAATAGATCTGACAGATGTCACTCCTTAATGATTGACAAAATGAATACTATGGAAGAAGCTACGATGATGACTCGATGATGATGACGTGACCAGATGTGTTGATGACTGTGGCGAGAGAATACCTTCCTAGTTAAGAGGGAGTATTGTTGTATTTGTAACTTTAGAAGATATTTTGATGTATATTATCATCGTATTTTATGTACCCCCATTGGAGATGTGTTTCCCTCCTTTCAGGATGCCATTATTGTCTATGGTCCCTTATGTACAACCCTTGTGATAATTCGGGGCAGTAGTCCCCAGTTTAATAAAATGAAATGTATTTTTGGAGTTTCCCTAGGTGAAGTCGGACATAGTAGGGTAAGAGGCCATCCCAATCAATTTAGGAGGTCAATCACTTGATGTGTATAAATAGGGAGGCACCCTCCATAATTTAGACACACACTCACTCACTCAAGTTCGCATGAGGAGAGAGAGAAGATCAAGGAGGAGAGAGAGAGCTACAGAAGAATTCTTATACTTGGGTTTTTACATCTTATGATATTGTCTTACTGACGAAGAAAATATTATGAGGATGTTTGCAGGGTTTTATCCTTTATGGTTTTCCCAAAGAAAATCTTTGTGTCTTGTGTATCTTTTTTGCCTTGTGCATCTTGGATATTTTGTTGTGCTTGTTATTATTTCATATAAAGATCCTAATAAATTTGAATAAGACTAGAAGCACTAATAGATGTAGATTTAATACTTCAACATTTCTAAAGTCTAACAAAAGTGTTGGTTCGATTTTTTTAAATATATATCTATTTTAATTCTCATACGAATTTCTTTCGATTATGATTGGTGCTATACCATAGAAATTAAGAATAAACTAATTTACCTACTAAAAATTCCCTTAAAGGTGAGGAGAAAAGTATAGGAAAGATTTCATGGTTTTCTGATTTCATTGTGTTTTCTTGCTTATTGCGTGCTCGCTTTCCCCAAAGGCGGCCTTCTTGGTTGGCTACAAAACAAGTCATATGCATGTGTGCAAGGTAAAACATTAGCTATCTTTTGGAACTACAGGGTGTTTTTTGAGAAAATTGAGCACACCACGATGACAATGCTAGTTATGAGGATGAAAATTTTCCTTCAGAAAATTCGTATCCAAATGGTTGAGGTCGCAGGATCAAATCTCCTTCTCTTTGATATCCAACTGAAAATAATGGAGTCATATCATTATGATCTTATAGTGTTATGGTATTCTAGTGTGAGTTTCCTTATTGGCTTATTTCCTATGGTTGGTTCTTTGAGTCTCAGCTTATGTACTGTCTTATTTCCTAAGAATTACAGTTGTTGTTTTTTCTTTCATTCAGTTGTTGCTTTTTCTTTCATTCTGTTGTCTTTTTTTCTTTCATTCTCTTCCAAGAGTGGAAAAAGTGAGTTAGTTTCCATTAAAGTGGACGAAAGCATTTGATATGGAAATGCTTAAAATCCCATTTGTCTTAGATTTGGTCACATTCTCATCTCAGCTTGATTCGTCTCAGTTATTTCCTTTCGCACATCCTTTACATATTCCTTCATGATCAATCTTTAGGTTTGGTAGAATTGTGACTTGTTACCACCTAAGTTGTACTTAATGGTTTTTTATCAAGTGAGCCTGGTGAACTGGACAAGGATAACTTGTTCAGACTTTAGAAGACCTTCAGTATTGCTTCTGGGAAGTTGTGTTGTACTATATCACATGTTCATACCCCATGGGGGAATCGTAATAAATGTTCTAGCATGATAGTGTCTGTAAAAGACTCGGTCTCTTAGACTTTATTTGTCAATCCGATCAGCCCAGGGTGTTTTTTCCCTTGGTTATTATTGGTCGTTGAATAAACGACTGATAATTTCTGAGTTTTTCACTCCATACCTCCAAAGTTGGGGTGATCGGCTTGGCATTTAGGCCTATTGAGGTTATTAGAGTCTATGTGTCAATGTATAAGCATGCTAGAAATCATGATTGAGTCATATGAACATGTCTAAGTCCCCCTAGGTGTTTTTCAATTTTTCAATTTTTTAGTTTTTTCAGTGTTTTTTTATTAAAAATTTAATTTTTCCAAAACTTAGGCTATTTTCTAATAGTTTAATTGGAAAAATTGATTTTGTAATAAAAGTGGGCCAAATAATCAATTTCAGTCATGTAGGTGCTCATTTTCAAGCTAAGAGCACCATGTAAACCCATGGACCCACTATTTCCTAGTTTTGAGTGATTTTCCATCACTTAGGTTAGAAAGCCCTATAAATCAATTATTGATTATTTTAGTTAATAAATTGATGAATAATGGAGCAAATCCAAAATCATAAATCAGTGGATTCTCAGCCGATTTGATTGAAATCAGTCAGATCTGAAGCAGATTGATTGGATCTGACAAATCCTTTACTGAAGGAGGTGATCAAATCAGATCCAGAGTTGATCTTCAGCATCCTTTATGGGGAATTTCGCCCTCCCTCTCTCCTCCACATGTTTTTGGCTCATCTGGATGAGTTTTGGTGGATGCTTCAGCCAACAGGTTGAGGTGTCAGTCAGATCAGCCCCCCGATTGACAGTTGCACTCAGTGAGACTCAGATCTGGCTCAGCTAGACACATATTAGGCATTGATGGACTCTCCTTCAGCTGATTTGATGTGTCTCCTTGGGATTTGCGCCCCCCTGGGCTGGATCTCCTAGTTTTTGTATATATCCAGGCACAGCTCCCTCTTCCAAGCTAGTTAGAGCTGGACTGAAGGGCTTGCCATTGTAACTGTGTATTGATCTTCATTTTTTGAAATAAAGAGAAGCTTTGGAGGCTCAATTGTGGAGTACCTTTCATGTGTGGATTGTCATTGTCATGCTGCATTCGAGGTGAAACTGCTATTTTTTCAATTTTTCGCACTTAACTATTGTCTGCCTGAATGGTTATTGAGATCATAGGGATAGATCATTGTAAGTAAGCTTACTTACTTCTATTTTCTGCTTATGTTTGAATGAGTTAATACCTGTATGTTAAATAAGATTATTTGCATGTTGTATCATCCCCTTCTCATATGTATCTTCAGATTTGATAGTTCTATTTGCAGGAGTTGTTTTGTAGCTTACAGGTTTGCCATGACTAGAATATCTATGGTTCAGGTTTGATTCCATTGATTTCCAGTAGATATTGCTAAGATAGTGCCCCTTGGTGCTTCACTACCAAGTTTTCTCTGCAGATCCGCTTCAACAACAAGCACCTTTCTTCCCCTTTCTCTCCTTTAAAAATCTTAAATTTTCCTCAAACTGGTTACTTTAAAGGTTTCTTATTACTCTGATATATCTCATTAAGAAAAACACACATAGATATAGTTATTAATATCCCCTCCTAAGTCTATATCTTAGTTTTGTTTTGCACATAAAGTTCAATTTTAAGAGATCTAGCTAAAATTACCTTATTTTCGCAAGCAATTTAGTGAAAATTCGTAGCTTGCTGTTAAGGTAGTTTCATTTTCTGTATGATAAAATTTAATATTCTGCAATATCAGTGCATATTTAATTGGCTGCGCAAAAATCAATCCAAGATCCCAAGGAAAGCTTGCTTTCCTTGGTTCCTTTTTCACCTGTTTAGCTAGTTTTAACTTCATTTTTTTTGAGATAAGGTAGGCTGATCCAAAGGTACTCTTAAAGTGATTTTGGGAATATTTTATTCTAACATGCTCGCTGTTTTTTATCAGTTGTAACAGAAATTAAAGGAAGCTTCTGTTCGGAAGTGTCTTCAGGAGCGTTCAAATCCCTCCAGGGGTCTCCCATTTGACTGAAACCTTTGATTTTCGCACCTTGTAAACTCTTGATTTCAATCCATATAAGGATCAAGAGGAATTATATCAGTTCTATGATATTGTAACCACTGTTAATAAAATTATTTTTTGAATAGGCTCTTTCGAGCCCATTCCCCATCCCCCCTGGGGGGATTTGCGTCGGTGTCCTTTTTGTTGCTCTTTGCTCATTTCTTTTCGAAATGGTATTGATATAATATGTAGGGTAGTATAATTTATTCCATTATTAATTTCATATTCCATATTTTACATTTCAAAGTAATCATAATACTTACCCCACGATTTCCCGATTGACCCGAAAGGGGAAAGAGATTCGTGGTAGGACTAATTAAGAAACTAGAATTGTGTATCTGTTTTCTTTTTTATATCATTTATTTATCAAAAATTATAAAATTAACCCCTCCTCGATTCCCCGATTGAGATCCACTTGGATCGAAAGAGGTTCCTGGAGGGTTTTCTTTTAAAAAAGAACACCCAGTTTAAAACTTACTAAAATTGACAAGACTCCAGTGTGTATGCTCTGCACTTGGCTGCGGTTTGTCCGATCAGTCAAGCTGTATCAAAAGCACTTGGGTGACTAGTATAATTAGGACTCACTCTCCCCAACTGACAAACCATCAAGTGAAAATCCATCACCTAGATCAAACCTTTACGGTGGCAAAATACCCAAAGGAAGCGGGAACTTCTGAAAAGTGACCTCGGGGTGCCGATCTCTATCACACCCTAACGGGTGCATTACAAACAATAGCCCCAGAGACTCCATTTCAGCCCACATATTCCTTGCGGGTAGCCGTGAAGGTTTAGTTTTGGACATACTCCAAGTACTCTCAGGTATATTTGGAGTCCCCCCTTAGCCTAATTTTAATCAACTCACAATTCAAATTTAACTTAAAACATACCAAGAGGCAATCACAAAACATCCACTCCAAGCACATGCAAGTATATTGATTCTATTTTTTGGACTCCATTCTAAGGCACTGGTTATTTTCTTGCTTTATACATATATTGTGTCTCAGCATTGTGCTTTCGTGTGTTTATTTTCATATCTTGTCATCTTTGATTGTCTATAGCTAAATTTCAAACTCCTAAACAACTCTTTCAGTTTAACATCACCACACTAAGTAATTCTCCTTAGTAATTTAATAGGGTCTACCCCCCTTGGCTTCATTAGGAGTTGAGCCTAAATAGAGGAGTCAAGAATAATGTGATAGCCTTGACTCGAGACTTGCCCCCAAGGACACACCGAGTGGCTTGAAGATTTCTGCCACGTGACCCAGGTGTGTGAAAGGCGACAACATGACTACCTTGGTCACATGTGGCAGGGCTTTGTAGTTTATGTGAGCAATCCTTCTATGCCACAATTTACATGGACTTGTAGTATCATGAATCAATGCTGCTTCTAAGTGGCCTTTTAGTTTATATAGGCCACCTCCTTCTGTCCCAATGACAAATGCATTTTCTAGAGATTTACCTCTATGCCACATAAGAACTTAACCATCTATAAAGGAAACCTGGAATCCTTTCTTATCTAGGGTTGAAATAGAAAGTAAGTTCTTCTTCAAGCCTGACACATATAACACATACTTCATCTTCATCGGGGTTCTTGAATCAAGCTTGTATGTGGCTTATCCTATTCCCTTGACAGGATATTGATAGTAATCTCCTAGTGAGACTTTATGACGGGAGTCCCTTTCCTCAAAAATAGAGAGAGTCTTCTTCTGACATGTCATGTGCTTTGAAGCACCATTATTGATTAACCTTGTGTCACATACTCAGAGAGAGAGGAGAGTAAAATATATTCTTCAACTTCTTTCTTTACTAACTCCTTGGGAGGTTCTTCTTCATACATTCTTGATAGGGCATCAAACATATCCTTAGCTGTATCCTTGGAGGATACTTGAGGAATCAAGTGATCCTTGGTAGAATTTGTTATGATCCTCTTGGCTCTAATCATGTCTTTCTTGTACTTTTCCTTTGCTTCATTTTCTTCGGGCTTCGTCACAACTTCCATGTTAAACTTTGTAAGATCATTCTCTTCTATAATGAGTCCTATTTTGTATTTCCAGGCACGAAATTTTTCTATGCCTCCCAACTTGTCATTAAGATTAGTGCTTGGAGACATCTTGTCCCGAAGATCAGAAAATGACAAAAAATTAAATTTCTCAGAAATAAAAACTGTACTCACCAAAATATGCGCTTGACTGAGGCGAGTATGTTGGTACAATAAGTTTTTGAAGAATCCAAATTCTAACCCTTGAAACTAGACTTGCAAGATTATGGATTGCAGTTTCTGGTTTTATGGTTTTTTGGTTCCAAGACAAAATAGATCTTGTATTTTCGGGGGATCTACCCATTGAAAAACTTCGATCTCAGTGCCAAAATATTTACCTAGGAGGGGAGCACTTCCCTATGTCACTTGCACTAAAATATTCTGCTTTATTAGAAAAACCTAATTTTCTTGTTCAGAGAAGGAGAGAGAGATTTACCTCATGAAAGCTACTCTTTTCAGGATAGCTATGATACCATGTTGAGTTTTCTATGTTTCCATAGCTTAAGTCCTAACTTAGGAAGCATTTAATACATTTTCACAATAACAACATATAAAGGATCACTGATTTGTTTGATCTCGAGTTAGAGGTGACTTGTATCTTTTGTGACAAACAGAGTTGCGTGAAGTTATCGAAGAAACTGGTGTTGCAGGACAATTCGAAGCATATTGTTGTCACCAACCTTGTAGTTTCCTATGTGAGGTGGATCTAGGATGGATGGTAGAGGGACCAGCAACTAAGGAGGTGGAACCAAGATTGCCTCAATTCCCAAATGGATGGTTGTCATGCCAATCGAGGCATTCTCCGCTTTATGTTATCTTAGCCCAAGACAACAAAGGGGGAGACCCGGATCTACTCCCGACAGGAGAGATCAAACCTAGACACCAGATTAGATCAAATGGACTTGATGTATGTAAGGTGTAAGGTAATGGAAACCCTAGATCTATGGATGATGTCACTAGGTGAACTAAGGCTTTGGATTATGGTTTAGGAAGTGTGAGGCTTGATCCAAAGTGGGACACAGGTGACCTATGAAGTAAATAGTAGATCTGGGGTTAAGGTACTAGCAATATGTGAAGATATTCATTGCCTTGGGAAACGTAACCAATGTAGGGAGGGAAAGGACATGATTGGGGCTATCTAGTACCCAAGGATAGACTCAATGAATGATATGACAATGTCAAAGTACTCGAGTCACTAGGGAAAAGTCATATCTTAGGAAAAAGAGGCCAAAGAGGGGGTAGCGCTAGGGTTGGAGATCAGAGCCTATCAGATCCAGGGAAATGGAGTCACTATCTGCCCAGTGTTGGAGGAAACCCACTTAGGAAATAACCCAATCTACAAACCCAAAAAATTCTTTGGCCGGAAAAGTGTCGGGGCGCGCACCTTAACGGTCCTTAATTTTGGTAACTCCACGGTTTTTGTGAAGGCTTGTAAGCAGAGTTGCGACTCAAAATAGTCATAGGGGTGTCAGGGTTGAGTCAAAGCCCTCTTTTTGTAATTAACCCATGGTTTAAGTCCAGGGTTTAGGGTTCGGGGTGCCCATGGTTTAAGCCCAGGGTTTTGTAATAAGTGCACTTGTATAAATAAGCACTTTTGTAAAAGAGTTAGGTTAGGATTTTGATGTAAGATGTTTTGATGCGAAGCTAAGGCTAGTTTTGTAAGAAAGGTTAAGTCCCAGCTATGTGCGTGGATGACTTCTGCAGCTGTGTGCGTAGAGGGTTTTTGGGTGATTAAGAAGATCTGCAGCTATGTGTGCAGAGATCTGTAGCTAAGTGCGCAGCTTGAGGAATTGAAGGGATTTGCAGCTGAGTGCGCAGATCAAAACTGTGGTTTTTGTAAAGAGTTGAATAAAACACAGTTCTGTGGACGTAGCCCCTAAATTGGGGGTGAACCACGTTATATCTTGTGTTGTGGTTCTTTTGTGTTGTTTCTGTTATGTTCTTTTATGCATTGATAAGTAGATAACTGATAAGTAAGATCACTGCTAAATACTAACTTCGTCGTGAATTCCCAGTTAAGGGTTAAGCAAGACACTGTTTGTTTATCTAACTATGAAGCTATATAAGTGATTGTCGAAGATCTGTATTGTATGATTATTATTTGTTAAAGGATAAAGTTACAGTAATATCCCTCTTCTGCTTGCAGAAACCTGATTCTGCGGCACCCCATAGCTGTTTTGGGTGAGACTGCAACCTGTTCGTAGGTTGTTGCCGAAAGGGCCAACACTAGGGGTCTTTTGTTGGTGCGAAGACAAAAGTATAGAACCCGGGTCTGCCCAAAGCCCAACAAAAAGTCAGATCACGGGAAAAACCAGTAGCAGGATGGCTAGCGCTAGGGTTTGGGAGGTCAGTTTCTCATATCTAGGGAAACTTGTCAACTTCTAGCTCAATGTTGAAGGTGATTTGGTGAGACGATGACTTGATCTACAAACCCATGAAGGTATTTTGCCGAAAAAATTAGATCACAGAAAAAATCAAAAAAATGGTGGATAACACTAGGGTTTGGGAGGTCATTTTCTCAGATCTAGGGAAAACCAGACACTTTCAGATCAACGTTGAGGGTGATATGGTTAGGGGATGACCCGATCTACAAAACCTAGCAGTGGTTTGGCTCGAGATCAAGTGGTATATTTTTTAGTATTTTTTGGTTTCTCTTATTGTAGAATTTTCAGTGTAAAATGAAGGAAAGCAGAGGCCAATGGATTGGGATCTGGAAGAAAGGGACTAACCTCTAGATCTTACCTAGAAAACCTTGTATATTCCTTGATGATGATGATCCCTACTATCCCGATCAATTTGAGAAGCTTTGAGCGAGTTCTATGTCCAACGTTTTTCCCCAAGGAGTCAATACACCCTCTTTCATGCACGACAAATGTCAACCATATTAGATTTGTTGCAACATGAGAAAAAATATAAATGATACAGAAAAATAGAAAGAAGAAATCATAGATCTCAATGATACTAATGAAAACCTCCTGATAAAAATGAAGACAATCCAAGCAAGTTTAGCCCTCCCTGCAAAAACGCCCAAGCTGAAGTTGCCCTCCTGTAGAAAAAACAAAGATTTCTGAAAAAAGATATAGATCTCACAACAATTTCCCGAATGATAGGAAATAAAAGACTTTCCAATCACCATCTAAGAACACTAGATACAAAGGAGATCCAAAAATATCCATAAGAAAAGTTTTTCTATTATTCAGATCCAATAGCCAAAGACCCCTTACAAATGAGAAGCTCTCTCCTTTAAATAGGAATGAGAGAACCAGAATCATAACCACTTCTCAAATGAGTGGCTAATATTAAAATATACAAATGTCTAATCAATGGTTGATATTAGCTCAACATACAATACATGGATCAATATAACAATATAATATAAAAGTGGACTAAATCACCCTAGGAGAGGGGGTCCCACTCAACAAGAAATAAATGAAGCACATGGTGGGTCCATGGAGTGTTAACTAACTCCTTCTGGGTGTCCCCATCGCACAACAAAAATAATATAAATTTTAAACTATGAAATTGTGCCTCCTTGAAGAAATCGTGAGCCTCCAAAAGCTCCAGAAAATAATATAAAATGCCCGAACAATAAATGTGGGCCTATCCAGGTGCTGCAACTACTAGAGAAGGTGTTGAAGACATCACTCTCATCATCATAACTCATCCCATCCCATTTCCTTGCCTCAGTATCCCAAATCGAATTCTTTAGTAGCCATTTAATTATTTTTTAATCTGCCTCAGGAAACGCGAACCCTCCAAAACAACCTCCTAGGGTGCTTGCGTTGTCCAACTGATCCCACCAGGTTCTCTGGGAGGGGGGTACTATGGTATAATAAAGTGGTTGGACCCCCTATTCCCCATACAACGCACTAGGATATCCAACAAAATCATCTCCCTGCTCAGACTTGCCCTCTAGTGAAGCAAAACTGCACTAGAAGGGTAAAATGAGCCCGTCCATCTCTGTAAGTGCTTGAAACTGAACATAACCTGTCTCACTGGACTCAGAGAGTCCAAATCCATCTAAGGTATATACTCCTACCCTCTCAAGGTCTCTGCCTGATCATCTACCATATCAAATATACAAATAAAAACTTGTAAATGACCAGATACCAATAATATAACTCAGGCTAACATCCATATGCTGCAAGTGTTAAAAGGTTGATACATGCTCTACAATCATTTAAGTAACAATCATAACAAGTAGCAATCACCTCATTGGCGGTACATCAACCAAATACATATATATCATTTTATTTATTATAACTTAGAACAAACTTTCAAGACTATACTCACTTCATAGTTGTAGTCAATTTGCTAGTGAAGGGTGAAGGTTAAAATTCATAAGGTTAGGCCAAAGGATGACTACTCACTCAACACTATGACATTTTGGATATGAAAAGGGGCTACTCACTCTAGCCATATTCCGGACAAACAACAACAAAGGGGATGGCAGTGCCTCACAAATGGGTGAACTACTTCAGAGGTGATTACTCACCTTGACAAATGCTCACAATACAACTCAATAAAAGTAAGGCCAACAATCTTTAGATATAATTTTTTAGGAACCATTGCCTTTTTCGGCCTTTGATTTTCCATAGCCTTTGTCCACGTATTTTTTATATGGACTTTTATCATTTAGGCTTTATGCATTCATGTATGTTGAAAAACACTACTTTTCATGAATGTTTAAAGATATTTCATTGCAATATTTTTTCAAAGCCAATTTCATTAGGCTTAGCCTTGCATTCACGTATGTTTAAAAACACTACTTTTCATGAATGGGCTTTTTCATAAGATATTCATTTCATTTCCAAATACATTGTATTGATGGCAACGCTACTTGTTTCGGGAAAGCAAACACATCCTAGGAAACTTAGAGCCGAGACACAAATGAACTGGGTAGCTTGTCCAACAAAGGCTCTAGCAGGGAAAGGTCCTCCATGCTACAAGTCAAGTAGTAATTCAGGTTAAAACATAACTGGAAGGTAATGGATTGGTGGAGACAATGAATGATGAAACCAACACTAGCAAGCCAAAGTATGGTGGGAATGACTACCTCTATTCTCCCTAAGGAGGGTAAAACCAATGAGTATAGGTCAAGAACTTCAAACTCTGAGTAGGGACATCAATACATAATACAGATACATCCAAGTCCACATATTTATATGACTGCCAGATCATGATACTAAATGCTAACACATGTCACAAAGATGAGTATAAGAGCAATGATAACCATAACACAATATAATATAAGCCGAGTCATAATCATGCAAATAATACATCTGAATCAATATCTGTCTAATGAGAAAACACTGATGCAAATATGGGTACTGCTAACTGCTCTGCATATGACTAAATGGCTACATCAGTCCTCAAATCTGACTGTCCTGAGACTCAGTCCTGGCATGGGAGAGTGCTATAGTCCATCAAATAAATAATGATCCATCATGAATGCTCATCTCAGCATCTCATATGTAGGGTATTTGGCTGAAAAAATGTACTGACTCTGAAAAATGTAATATGGTATCTCGGCTACCATATATGTGATAATACATATCGAGATCAATTTCTAGTATATCGTTGATATGGTGTAGAGAGGAGAAGTGAAGCTCCAGTTCGTGGCGACAGACGAGTAGATAACCAATGTATTCAACAAGTCGCTAGCGAGAGTGAAGTTCAAGCACTTCAAAGAGAGACTTGGTGTGATCCAGAATGAGGTCCCTAGAAAGAGGGAGTGGCAAGTTCTAGCATGGTCGGAGACGCAGGTTTTATTGGTGAAATAATCAGTCCTAACATGCTCCCATGCTAGAAATGATGAGAGATCGAAATATGTAGATGCATGAGGTATCACATGGGAAGGTATACAGGTCATCCTTGAATGTAAAAGTCCTAGTGTGGTACGCAAGTTGTTTTCGGACATAATCATTCCTCTCAGGTTGTCTTTGGATGTAATCAGTACCAGTGTGATACACAGGTTTTCCTTAGATGTAATGAGTCCTAGAAAGTTGTCTTTGGATGTAATCAGTCCTAGCGTGGTACGCATATTTTCCTTAGATGTAGTCAATCCTTGAGGTTGTCCTTCAACGTAAAAGTCCTAGTGTGGTACATAGGTTGTTCTTGGGCATAATTAGTCCTTGTGTGTGTTCCCATGGTGGATATGATGAGAGGTCACAAGGCACTTGGTGTGCGCCTGGGAGTTTCTCACATAGTGGTAGACGCAGGTCATCGTTGATACATAATGAGTCCTGGCGTGCTCACATGTTGTAGAATGCATGTTGATAGTGATATGTAATTCACTTAGTGTGTTTCTAAGTGATTCTCACATAGTGGAAGACATAGGTTGTATTGGTGATGTAAATAAGTCATGACGTGCTCCTATGTTCGTAGAATGTAGGTGGTCTATGATATCCAACTAGGTTGTGCTTTGTGTATGATGATGAGATGATCTGCATACAACGAGATGACACCAGGAGATAGAGGTGATTGCAGTGGAAATGTAATAAATGGTACTGGGCTATACCTATGTGATGGCTTGCTCGTGGATATGATGAAGGTTTAGATGAGGACTAGTCCTACACCCACCATGAGACAAGGATGGCTCTATAGAAACTTCTGATGACAGATAGATCCGACAGATGTCACTATTCAATGATTGACAAAATGAATATTATGGCAACAACTACTATGATGACTTCGTGATGATGACGTGACCAGATGTGTTGATGACCGTGGCAAGAGAATACCATCTTAGTAAAGATGGAGTGTTGTTGTAACCAGATGTGTGGATGACTGTGGCGAGAGAATACCGTCCTAGTAAAGAGGGAGTGTTGTTGTATTTGTAACTTCAGAAGATATTCTGATGTATATTATCATTGTATGTTGTTGTACCCCCATTGGAGATGTGTTTCCCTTCTTCAGGATGTCATTATTGTCTATGGTCCTTGAGGTACAACCATCATTGTAAGTAGGGTCAGTAGTCCCCAGTTTAATATAATGAAATGTATTTTTGGAGTCTCCCTAGGTGAAGTTGGCCCTGCTAGGGTAAGAGGTCATCCCAGTCAAGTTAGAAGGTCAATCACTTGATGTGTATAAATAGGGAGGCACCATCCCTCATTTAGACACACACTCACTCACTCAAGTTCGCAAGAGGAGAGAGAGAAGATCAAGGAGGAGAGAGAGAGAGCTGCAAAAGACTTCTTATACTTGGATTTTTAGATCTTGTGATATTGTCTTAGTGACATAACTATTCTGAGGAAGTTTTCTGGTTTTTCTCCTTTATGGTATCCCCGAGGAAAATATTTGTGTCTTGTGTATCTTTTATGCCTTGTGCATCTTGGATATTTTGTTGTGCTTGTTATTATTTCATATAAATATCATAATAAATTTGAATAAGACTAGAAAATCTATCATATGTAGATTTAATACTTCAACATTTCTAAAGTCTAACTAAAGTGTTGGTTCAATTTTTATTTTATTTTTTATATCTATTTTAATTTTCATATGAATTTATTTCGATTATGATTGGTGTTATACCATAGAAATTAAGAATAAAAAAATTACCTACTAAAGTTTCCCTTAAATGTGAGGAGAAAAGTTTAGGAATTATTTCATGGTTTTCTGATTTCATTGTGTTTTCTTGCTTATTGCCTGCTCGCTTTCCCCAAAGGCAGTCTTCTTGGTTGGCTACAAAACAAGTCCTATGCAACTGTGCGACATCGAACATTAACTATATTTTGGAAATATAGGTATCTTTTTGCGGAAATTAAGCCACCATGATGACATTTATAGTTATGAGGATGAAACTTTCCCTTCAGCAAATTCATATCCAAATGGTTGAGGTTGCGTGGTCGAATCTCCTCCTCTTTGAGATCCAAGAGAAAATAATGGAGTCATATCATTATGTTCTTACGATGTTCAGGTCTTCTAATGTTAGTTTCCTTATTGCCGTATTATCTGTGGTTGGGTCTTTGAGTCTTAGTTTCCTTACTGGATTATTTACTAAGAGTTGCAGTTGTCCCTTTTTCTTTCATTCACTTGTTGCTTTTTCTTTCATTCAGTTGTCATTTTTTCTTTTATTCTCTTCCAAGAGTGGAAAAAGAGAGTTAGTTTCCACTAAAGTGGAGGAAAGCATTTGATATGGAGGAAAGCGAAAAAGCGAGTTAGTTTCCATTAAAGTAGAGGAAAGAATTTGATATGGAAATGCTTAAAAGCCAATTTGTCTTAGATTCTGTCACATTCTCGTCTCAACTTGATTCATCTACTGTGCAATTAAGTTCTTCAACTTGTACATTGAATTTGAGGTAAGGGATCAAGTACTATTTTTTAGCAAATTTGAACTTTTATGATTTGTAGAGAATGTGGTTTTTGTATATGATATAAGGCTTTGTACTCCTTCCATTAGTGATATAGTTGCTTGTAGTATGTCTATACTTTCATCATTACAAGGGTTGTTTTCTTATAAACATTGGTCCCAAGTATTGCAATTTTCTTTTTGATACCATTTGCAAATCTTGTCTATGATCACATCATTTCCCTTGATGTCTGACTATAAAGCTCTGAGGATCCCTATGCAATTGTTTATGCTTAAACTTACCAAACTCAACACCTATAGAAAAACAACAATTAATTGTTTAAAGTGCAAACTATGATTAGCGGTAGTAACATGAATTGGGATATATTCTCAGAAGTCTATTAGAACCAGAAACCATAGATGTTTTTCTTGTTAAATGGATCCTTTATCAATGTCCCCGACGAAAATTGTTAGAGAAGAAGTGTTTTTCTCCTTTTTTGTATATGCCACAACTTATACTTATGAATCCTCAATAGTTATTGGGAACCCTTGAAGGATATGAAAAAGAAAAGGAACATACTGCAGATGTTGACCATTAATAATAGAAGCGAAGTTTTCTTTGACTATTGATTCACTATAAGAAGCCTCTACACATAATTCGCATCGTGAGCTACAAAGACACCCCTGACCTTAAAAATAATGCAATATAATGTCTCCAAAATGTGTACAGATGAAGCATTTGGGATTGGTAATTTGCAACAACTTTGAATTAATAGTGGGTGGTTTTAAGTCAAGGTGAACAGATCAATTCTCCAGTTCAGGATAATGAACATAATAAATTGAACTTGAGTATTTGTTCAAGAAAATGTCGATTTTACGCAAAATTTATTCAATTCACGACATTTATTTTCTAATAAATATTGGTGAAGATTTCAGTAAATATCAATGACCTTACAACTTGTTTGTTGTATTGAGTCAGATTTATGAAAGAGGTCTATCTAAATCATTCATTTTTATTTTTTTAAACCTTTTTCATGATATTTCTCCATCAATGAAAGTGTTCTATATCATCTTCTTATTTTCGCCAGTTGATTGGTGGACCCTCTCTTGATGTTTCTCACACGAGCACCTAAATACTCTATTGGCATTTTAATTTTTGAAAGGGTATAGTGGATTATTAGGATGTGTCAAAGACATGCCTTAGGATGAGTAAGTCATAGGGTCCACACATGTATGATAACCACGATTTGGTAAACCAATAGCTAGAGTACATAGTGCAGATCCTGGTTGATATTCACGACTGGAACCACTCAATCTCACTGTTAAATTTGTAGCAATCAACAAGGGTAAATCTCCATGACGTGTGGCATCTGATCTCTGAAGTGTGCTTCAATGTTGCTTTAATTGATGGGGAAGGACAATGAGATTATGCATAAGCTTTTCCATATGTATTCTAGGGTAGGTATATCATGTTACTCACCTAACCTAAATGTCATAGGGTCAATTCCTATTCGTCCTGCTATATTGACTACATTGTATTAATTTCTTTTTCAGTTTTGATATAATAATGCAAGGAAACCTAAAAAAACATTTATAATGCAAGGAAACTTAAAACAACATTTATAGAAATTTATTCATGTCTTTTTATGGATATGACAAGAAAAACACTCTGATGATGGTAGATATTGCTCCCATAAGTAGATATTGCTCCCATAAGTGGAATGGTAGTGAGCCAATATAGCAAGGAGTATAGGAATTGGCAATTAGGGACTTTTACAAATACTAAACGACACACTTTTCCATGACAATGTAACAAGTCATGAACAACTCTGTTAACACTTTAAATAACTAGTGTAAGTTTTTAATTTATTTTATTAATTACGTGTAGGTATCAATTGTAAAGATTAAAAAAAGTATATTTCAATTATTGATTTATGAATTCTCCCTGAATTTATACTCATTATCATCTGAAAGGTACTATGTAGTGTTCATACACTCAAACTTTGAATTGCTTGCTTAACACTAAAAAAATTCTAGATTAAAACAAAGCAGGTCAATAAACTAGAGTGGACTCTGTTAAATGCACCTACAACCCCTCGAAATAAATGTTTGATGATGTATGAAATTAGAAAATTTAACTATATCATTTGGTGAAGAACCCTACATCTCCATATTTCTCACTACTATCTCCACTGGGTTTGCGAAAATGCCATCAAACCCCTTTTCACCGTTTTTAAAATTTTTTGAACTTAAGTGATTTGTTGAGAATGTGGTTTTTGTATATGATACCATGGTAAAGGAGTTTTCATTGATTGATACGAGGTTTTATTTATTGTCTCTTTGATTTTACCTAATCCAATTGGCATTAGATACATTTTGCAATTTTTTGTGAAACTACCAAGAATATAGATAAACCTTTGGTTAAAAATCTCCAAAATAAGTGATCAATTAGCCATGAAAGTATTATTCTTATGACCTCTACACATATCTAGATTTTTCTTCTTTGGCTTCTTTTGAAATCTATAGGCCTATCAAAACAACTTTGAGCCCATTTTCCCATTTTCAACCACCCTTACCAAAATGCACGCCCAACTACAAATGTGTGTCTTGATAATGATCTAACTCATGAGAATGTATTTTTTCTTTGTTTTGGACTTGTTAAATTACCGGGTTTCAAGTTCAAATGCAAAAGTTATAACACCTAATGTCATAAATGTACATGAAACTTTATTGTAAATTCTATCTTTCCTATTGTTATAACGTGATTTTCCACACCTGATACATCATGCTTTGATGGCCTATTCTTGTCCCTATGTAGGATCCTTTTACCCCTTTTTGTCACTATGACCCTGATGCTCTAGTGGAACATTTAAAAAAAACATTTTTAGATGTATACGTAGGTCATAAGTCTACAACTCGCGTATACGCAGCTTGCACCACTGTCACCCGCGTACATAGGGAAATGTGCTAGAAAACAAAAAATATTTGGACTCCCCCCACCAAGTAATGAAGGACTTGTCCCTTGGCCTTCCATATGTCGGGAAACACTCCACTTCGAACCTTCACCTCCTGTTGAAGGGCTATATATTTAGCAACCCTTAAGCATTTGAGGGAGGAGAAATTTGGAGAGCAAAGATAATATAGTAGAATTGTGCCCCTTTCTTACATACTTGAGTTTGCATCCCTTTGTACTTGAAGCAACCATTACTGTTATTTCCCAATATTGCCTTTATCTTTGTGAGATTTCCTTTCTATGAAGGATTGAAGTGGTGGAGGCCCAAGTGGAGGGAATCGGTTCTCGATTTCGACGAGGGGCTAACAGAGTTTGTCATCTTGATCTTTGTTCATATTAATAGAAATATCCATTTCTCGTCTATTACATGTGTAATTATGAATATTCGTATCCATGGATGTAATTACTTTGTTTATGTATTGAAATGTAACATGCTAGGTTAGATTATAACACTTTACATATATCATGATTGTATATCTTGTTGTTGTTGAGGGCAATGTGTAGGTACAAGTTTGATTGAAAGCTCAATGGGGATCTACTTCGAATGTCTGGAATAAGGTACGCCTCTTGTCCCTTAGTGTCAGTTTCGTTTAAATATTTAGCATGCTTGGAAATGGGTTTATTTATGGTGTCATCTTGTCTGTTGTGGTCTACCCCAAGAAATCTGAAATCTTCTCCATAATGAAATTGGTGACTCCGTTGGGGACTTTCCTTTTTGCTAGGGTTTGGGTGCATTTTTTCGCTCGATTTTCTCTATGTTTCTCCCTGTTTCTATGTCACATTTGGTAGTATGTTCATCCATTGAAACTCCCCTAGAGTAGTTTGAACCTTGGCCTTCTTTTTACCACTTTATTCTCTATATACACAGGTCATAGTATATATTGTTGCGTATATACATAGGGTGTCATCTACCTAGTCGCATACATATGCTATTGTTGTTTGAACAATCACGTACATCCTCCATTTTGGTTGAGTTCTTGATGTGTGAATTTGTTGGGTGGGTTGTGAGTGTGGTTGGGTCTTCCTGGGTACCAATAATGTCTATTGGATTCTCCCTTTGTGACTAGAACCCCCCCACCCCCCACCCCCCACCATTTTTTATTAATTTTCTTTCTTTGAAATTTTTTCTTGTTGAGTTATCTCCTTTTTTGTTTTGCCATTAGTGCATTGGTATTTTAGTCTTGGTGTCTTGCTGGGATTGTGTTTTCTACTTGCTGCAGAGACTTATCATTTTAGTGAATTTTATTGCATTCTCATTCTTTTATATTGAAAATACAAAATAATTCTATAGTTGCATACTTACTTGCATATCACATATGCATTTAAGGAGGTATTTGCATTGGGTTGCTTGGTTGAGAGTAGTGTTAAGTCTTTCATATAGGAAGGACTGCATTGAAATTTGAAAAGGAATGGAATTTTGTGCTTTACATGTAGTGGCATACCCCCTTTCTCATGTTTAAAAACAAAGTTGCACGTGGCATTGTTTTTTAGGTGTGCATATTTACTTCATTACTGAGTCGTAACCTCACTAGTTGCACGTTCATTACCCTTGAGTAATCACAACCATTAAAATTAATGCTTAGATTAAAATTGATTACCCATTTTTATTTGATAGAGGTGCACCAACAAGCTTAGGATTGTAGAGTCTTGGAATAGGGTGTTGTGAGTAAATATTTCCAATACTATGAAACAAAACAACTAGGTGTCTGTCCAGGTGAGAAGTGAAATTCTTGGTATAATTAGTGTTCTCAGGAGGCTCCTCTTACACAGGAGTTAAGCACAAGGAAACACACATGTTTGTGGTGGGGATAACCCCTTTCCACTTTCTGTTGAGCACCGAAGATATTTCCAGGATATTATTCGTATCTAGGGGATTTTGAGGTACCTTTGGTGCTTTCTAGATTTGAGCTTTGTTACCTTGCCCATACGGTAGATCCCACCTGTTAAGACCTCTATTTGACCAAGGAGAATGAAACCATGGTGGAGAAAGAATAAAGGTTTTTCAAGCACTTTGGTCAAAGGATATAGTATACAAGTGGGATGGTGGTCTAAATGTCGATCAGGTTGCCAGAGATCCTAAGCTGCGAGGGTGGAAAGAAGAAAATCAGTGGCTAATACTCCCCCCGCCCTTCAAAACTTGCGAGGAGGATAAGAGAAGTTTAAGCCTTTAACCCACTGCACAGATCAAGGGTTGTGAAATGGTCTCAAGCAGATCCACGGTTCACGACAGATCCACCCGATGAAAGTACGCGTCAGTTAAGGCAATAGAGGTGGGCGAAATCGGGTATAATCCTCTCGATCCGACGGTGGGGGACATAATAGTATCACATCAATGGATGTGATCTATTCCGCAGCCAGAAACTGCACAGTGGATAAGCCCCAAGGCGTCCGGCGGAGCAGGTGTGTGGTGGTTAATCCGACGGCCGAGGATTAAGGCAAAATAGATCAACGACCATTATGGAAATCCGTGGAGTGAAATTGCACGAGGGATAAGCCCCAAGGCGCCTAGCAGAATGGGTATGTGTCGGATAATCGGACGGCCGAGGATCAGCAGTGGAGTGGATCGACGACTATTACGGATTCCGGAGATCGAACTTGCATGACGGATAACCCCGAGCAGCCCAGCGAAATTGGGTACATGGATGATGATCCGACGGTGCGCGATTAAAGGCATATCGCATCGACGGTTAGAAGCAATTCCGCTGATCAAACTTGCTTGACGGTTAAAGCAAAGGAGCCCAGCGGAATTCGGTTGGCGCCACACGATCCAACGACCCACCTATCAAGAGGCATCAGATCGATGGATGAGGGTGAGTCCGGGACTCAGAGTTGCATGATGGTTAAAGTCGAAAGGCTCAGCAGAATGTGGGACGTGGCATCTGATCTAACGGTGGAGGATGAAGGCACGTTACATCTATGGTCATGAGCGATTCCGGGACGGAGACTTGCACGGTGTTTATTGCCAAGGCACTTGACGGAAAAGGACACGTGGTGCGCAATCCGAGGGCTAGAAGTTTGCAAAAGATTAGATCAATGGTGGGTAATGGATCTGAAGAAGAAAGATACGCGGTGGATAGTAAGTGGTAGTTACGGAGAGTAAATGATCTTCCACGTGGCGAAGGGTGATAGTATCTGGGAATAAAAAATATTATAAAAGTGAAGGGTTGACCTCTATCATTGTTATTTTATTCGCTCAGGACCAGTGAAAAGGACCGGCCTGTCTGGAAGCTTCCATCTGTCTGTCAGTTATCGGCTTCTGATCATCAAGTGCAGCCACGTTTCGGACATGCACCGCCACAGTAAACCAGGTAACACTGAAGCCCAGTGATTCTGTAATTCCTTCCTATAAGTTACCAGTGTGAAATTCAGTAATGGACCAGAGAAAATAGGTTCAGGTGTCGGGTCAAGTTGTAGACGATAGTGAAGAGTTCCTAGTTGATAGAGATAGGAATGTCTGTGACCCCTTCCTCTCTGTGGGGAGTGTGTCTGACAGTAAAGAAAAGTTGTGGTATCACCACTCGCGAGGGAACAATGTGCTAAATGTGTGCAGGTCTTTCCTGTACTATTTCACCATTGAGCAAACCCTCCACTTCCCAGAGTTCGCGGAGTGGTGTGCTGCAAATTATTCTCCGTCTCAAATAGTTATCGTCAGTCAGTCTGCGTCGAAAGTATTATGTAGGGTCGATGCTGCAGTCATTCGGGAAGTCCTTAGTTTGCTGGAAGATTACCCAGATAGCTGTGAAGTTGTAAATGAGTCAGTCCTGGTCGAGTTGTATAAAAAGTGCGAAACCGAAACCCGCTGTAAGTTCTTGTCGAGCGTGTTAAAAGATGGTCAGTCTGTAAATGGTATATCCATGCCCTACCCTGTGCATATGTTCAAGAGTGAAGTCCAATTGGTCATTTCATTGGTATGTCAAGTACTAGGTCTAGATGAGGATTGTCGTGTGGGCGAAGTCGTTCTCGGGTTTTTGTTGAGAATGAATTCCTCCGTTTCTGAGTCCCAGTCAACCCCGGTTTTTAGTTTAGATGAATACCTAGCTGAATCAATTCACCTCCAGCTGAGCGAGTTACCCAAGGTCAGGTTTTTCAAGTTCCAACATTATTTGCTCAATATGCTACTGTGTTCTAATATCTCAGATTTGGAGTTCCTGAGTACCCTATGTTCCCCTGATTTACCTAATCAAATCAGCATGATCGAATTTGCCAATTCGATCATGTCTGAGATATACAAATTGCTGTTCAATGAAGAATTGCCTCGTGTCCTGAATGAAATGAGAATCCTGATGCAGTCTTCACCAGAAGAGCGGGTGGGAGACTGGTTTTTGTATAGAGATCATACCGTGTTGAGAATATATGGCTTCACAGGTCAGCCTTATAGGCTACCTTCCTTTTTGACCCCTAGAATATTCGCATTGGAATTCATGCGACAGAGAGTGTTTCCCGAAGAGGAACATTTTTGTGCCTTCAAGAAATCTTCGAACATCAAATTCCCGGTTAAGGTTGGCCCCTTCATTTTTAAGAGCAAGGGTGCCTTGGTTTTTATTGAAAAGTTGCTGGAAAATATGGAGTTCATTAAAGAGTCAGGTGTAAATTATGATCCCCACCAAGTAATTTCATTGAGAAAACAAGCTAACAGGAATAAACCCTTTGAGCATCAAGCTGTTGAGGGGTTAGCTGAGATGGCTAATTTACTGCAGTTTACTGATGAGACCAAGTCCGATGAGGAGACACATCCTGCACCTGGTTCAGCAATCCAAATCTCCGAAGGTGTCAGTGGTGTAGTCAAGAGGAGTTTGGCCGAGGCTGACAGTATGGAAATAGATGACGACGTTTCCCGTAAAAAGGCAAAGCTACTCGAGGGTAGCGAGACCGTAGATGATGAGGTTTTGGGTGTGTTCAAAAAAGTTTCCTTAGTTCGCAGGAAGGTAGTACAGATAAACCAAGTTTCTTTTAAAAGTTCAGAAGGTGATGTAGACAGCCCAGACTCCAGTCCCTTGTTTAAGTCTAAAGAGCAGCTCAAGAGCAGCTACATGGAGAAGAGAAAGCAGTCCCTGGAGGAAATGAGAAGTCTGCTACCAAGGGTAAGAAGCTTGTGCAATTCCAAAAATTCTCTAGTTTCGGCTAGAGATGCTGAGAAAAACACTTTTAAGATGGCCATAGTGAATGATAAAAAGATGTCTGAAATAGAAGTCAGGCTGGACAAAATCAGCACCCCTGACAAAATTCAGCTGCATAAACAAACAAGCGACATCCTCTACTCAGATTTATTACAAGCCATGGTAAGGATAAACAAATTGCAGGTGTTGGTAGACAAATTGGAAGTCCAGTTAAAGCATGAGAAAGTGGAAAACAAGGCAAATGTTATTCAGGTCAGAAAACTACAGGCAGACCTTGCTAGCTTAGATAATACCCAGGTTGTCAAAAAGTTGCTAGAGGAGAAAGATAACGTGCTCCAAGTTTTGAAGAAGAGGTTGAAGATGCCAGGCTCAGAACATGTCCAATCTGCTGAATTGCTAGCCCTCCAGGAGGAAAAAGATAAAGTCCATCAGGAGATGATGGAATACAAGGGAAAAGATGGAGAGATCCAAGAGGAAAAGAACACGTGGGAAGCCGAGAGGGAGGAGCTACTATCCCAAATATCCGTATTGAAGAAAGATCAGACTGAAGAAAAGGAGATAATGGAGGAGCTAATGAGCCAAACCCCTACCGGTGATGACCTATCTATTGTAAACATCTAGAAGCCATTAGCTGATTTTTCTGTAGATGACCTGTTGGTGTCCATGTCTCAAGTGAGTTTGAAGGAGGAAGCAATTAAGGAGTTGAAAACTGAAAATGAAAAGATGAAGGCCGAATTAGCTAAAGCAAATGAAGACAAAAAGCAGATCTTGCAGGAGAAGCACCAATTATAGAAAAAGATTGATGAGTTGAAAGAAAAATGCATTGGGAAAGGCCCTCTTCAGGGGGCGAAACATATTATCTAGGATAGCCTGACCGTAGAAATCACCAAATTCCGGCATTACTTGAGTTTTATTGATCATTTGTGTATAATGACAGAGTTGTCCCAACAAAGACTGCAGCTGGTAAATGAACACATGGCAAGAAGGCCCCTCACTACAGCTCAAAATTCATTAAATTTTCTGAATTCCCTAACACACCAAAAGCTGCACGACATGGGGATCAAGGACAGAATTTCAATAGTGCTATCGGTGAAGAAGATTATCAACAAACACCATTTAATGAAGATTGTCCTGGATAAGTCAAAAGAATTGCGTGCGCAGGTAAATAAGTTCAGACAGGAGTTCAAAGGGCTGTTCGAAGAGGGATTACCGTGCTTCTGGGACGAAGCAGGAAAGATACTCTCGCCTGAACATTATCACCACCTGCTTGTCCGGGATCGTATGGACCACACAAAATTTAACAGCTTGGAGAAGAACTTGAAAGGACAAACCATCATAGACATGTTAGCAGAAGATTTTGAAATCTTGCAGAAGTTCATCATTATCAGAGCCAGATTGCCCAAGAAATCTTACGAAGCATATATGGAGCTCGAGGTAGCTATTCGGGAGATGATGGAGAGTGACACCCCAAGTTCGGAGAAATGGAAAGCTGTAGAGCGGTTTAGGAGAACAAGGTATATTCCTTTCCCCTAATAACAGGTGTCAGATGCTGAAGAGCTGATGGGAAAAAGACGTGGAGCTGTTGGGGCAAAGATTCGGAGTTGATTGGGCAAAAGACGTGGAGCTGTTGGGGCAAAGATTCGGAGCTGATGGTGCAAATTTTGTTATCTAGCTGATTTGTACTTAGTGGTCTGTTAGGAATGGAGTTGTAACAACTTCCTAGTGGTGTAGGAAATTTAGTTACAAACTCTAATTCACGCCGACCATTCTGTTATTGATCTGCTGGAGGCATACTTATTGTTTAATCTATATATTTGTATCTTTTTATGAGATGGGGGTTGGAACCCATCGAATGAAGTAATTTGTGGAGAACATATCTGTCTTATTTTTAATACCAAATTGGATGCATGAGAGTTCTTTTTTCAGAGATTCATGTATCATTGACATTGCAGTCCGTGCTTTCTTTCTCTGTGTGATTGTAAATTTCCCTGTGTAACGCTCCATTCTGTTTTTTCTTTCGTATCTGGAACTTAGTGTTTGATGATTAGAATTCATATATTTATGCTCTATTCATCATTTCAGGTATTATATGATTTTTATTCTACTAAAGTTGATATGGAATTCGTCTTAGACGCTCTGTATTGATGGGCTGTTCCCTCGCCTCTTCTATTTCACCTTGACAAATGAAATGACTGCAATTATGTGATTATCTTGCCTTTGAAAAATCCTGTGTATGCATTTTGGGAATATTTTTATATGTATATGACTCCGTTGCCCAATGGATATGTGATTGTTTCAACCAAATAAGTAAACCTTTAAATATTGTTACCATTTGGTTTTGCAAATTGTGACGTTTCATATTGAGAGATCCCTCTCTGGGAGAGAATACCAATATCTTCCTAAAGTGGTTTTGCTGTTACCTCAGGGTGTACCTTTTACAACCTGGGTACATTCTGAGTGCTAACAAACTGGTGCCGTTGCCAGGGACGAAAGTGCATATCTGCCTCGGGAGAATGACAAAGAGCGAGAGAGATTTCTGTGGGCAAACAGGAATTTCAGAAAGAAAAGAAGGTTGTGTATTTTCCCTGGCGACTTCACTGTGAAATTGCTTCAGAGTTCAAGAACAACATTCTGGCTTCCAGAAGACACACACGAGGTAAATCTGATACCGGAATTTTGAAAAGTTTTGAGAATCCAGAAAAATTGTTTAAAAGAAGGAATAAAGAGAAGGTAGATTTTCCTTTGTTCGGCCCATCATCACCACCACAGTCTCATATTAATCCCGCATGGGAAATCAATACTGCGCAGATGCCATTGAGAACTAAATCTGAACCCAACCTAAAAAATGCTGAGTTCAATCCTTGTAGGTTGAGAGCCAGGTCTGAATCCGACCTCAAAAATATTAAGCCCAATCCTGGTGAGCTAGAGTCCTATTTGTTAGATTCCCTCTGGAAATACTTACGACAAACCTCTAAAGCTGAAACAACCACCTCCGAGCATTCTCAAGGTACTACAGTCCCTGTGAATCCACCCAGACCAATGGCTGCTAGATTTTCCCCTTTGCGTCTCCCTGCTGTGTTGCACGACCTCCCCCAAAATTATTCTCAGAGAATATCTTTGTTTGATGGGGAAGGGGATATAACCGCAAAACAACATGTTGCCAAGTTTGAAGACTTCATTTACTTGGAGGAAGTAGATTATCCTGATGTCAAAATGTGGTTATTTGCCCAAAGTTTGTCTGGGGAGGCAAAAAAGTGGTTTAAGGACCTTCCACCTGGGTCTATTGTGAATTTTCAGGCTTTTCAGAACGCATTTTTGGATAGATGGGATGATAAACTGAACCCCCTGCAGCTACTATCTCAGTATAACGGTTTTAAGAAAGGGGGTTTTGAGTCTGTCCATGAGTTCTCGAGTAGGTTCATGAGGGCTTATAATTCCATCCCAGAAGATATAAAGCCTTCTCCCGTAGCTGCTAAACTGCATTATGCTGGAGCTTTTGATAATGATTTTGCATTCTCTTTGCGGGAGAGAAAATCGGCAACTCTTGCTGCCATGTTTACAGATGCCCTAGAAGTGGAAGCTAACATGATGGCTAGTGGAAAGATCAAGCATAGAGATATGGATAGGAGGAGGAAAGAAGAAAATGTACCTTCTGCTTCATCTTCTGCTGCAGATGTTAAGTTTGAGATAATGCTGAAGACTATGGAGAAGTTGATGGATAAGTTGACCATGGATGCTAGGCCTTTCAATAGAGAGCAAGGAGATCCCCAGATCAGGAATCCAAACTTCAGAAGACCAAATCCCCTGGTTCCCCCTCAAAATAGACAGAGAGACTAGAGGAATCCAAGAAACCAAGAAGAACTACCCATCCGCCCACCTTTTCCTGAAAATTATGTTGGTGATGAGGAAGATCCCCCTGAGAATGAGATTCATCTGTTTGGAGAGCAGGATTCTGAAATATATCTTACTGAAGAGGAGCATAATATGTTTGCGCAGCAGGATGTAAATGAAGAGTTTGAAAATGAACTATATCAAAGAGGTTACTTGCATGCAATGGATGATGTCCAAAGGAAAATGAGACTGAGAAATAGAGATGTCCCTATAAATAAAGGGAAGGAAAACCCAAATCAGCCTTCCTCTAGTTCTTTGAATGGAGAAAAGGGGAAGGAAGTACCGAAAGAGCCCTTTGTGAGTAGAGAGGTTGACAATGATGCACAAAGGGATAAAGTAATAAAGAAGGCGACTCCGGTTGAGATGGAAAAGACTAGTGTTGGTTTTAACCTACAAAATGAGCTGTATAAACTGAAGATCTCTGTTCCCTTTAATGAGTTATTGAGAAACACTGAATACAGAGATACTATTTCAAAAATGGTCAAAGACCAAGGTGAAGGGCAGTCTAACATTTTAAATTTGAGTGATGATAATCCTGCTATTTCATTGGGATCAAAAGCTGAAAATTTAGAGGATGAAGAAGTGCCTCCTTTCTACTTAAGTTTAAAGGTGCTTGACAAGGTGGTCCACAATGCCATGTTGGATTCTGGGGCGTCACATAATCTGATGCCCAAAGGAGTGGTAGAAAGTTTAGGATTGGAGGTAACAAGGCCCTATAAAGATCTGTACTCTTTCGATTCCAAGAAGGTGAAATGCCTGGGACTAATTAAGGACATGGTGGTAACCCTGAACAAACTGCCTTCTAAGACCATAGTCATGGATGTAGTAGTGGCAGATATCCTACCCAAATTTGGGGTATTGCTGTCGAGATCTTGGACTTCCAAGCTGAAAGGTAGCTTGCAGATGGACATGTCATATGCTACTATTCCAGTCCCAGCTGGGAGCAGAAGGTTGTATAGCGAAAATAGAACTCCTTATGTGGTTAGCAGTCAAGATAAGCCCGAAGTTCATCATATATATGCTGTTGACACTGATTTGGGGTCCTCCATTTTCTTTAATGAGGCTGCCCCACATGATTTGGAAGCTGCATTGCAAAAGAAATCTGAAGAACAGGAAAAGTACGAGGTGAATAAAGAAAAAGAAGTCTTGGAATAGCAAGCCCTGGAAGCAAAACAGAAAAAGGAAGGCCAATGGATCATGTATTTTGATGGATCTGTTGCGAAGGTTGGTACTGGGGCTAGTGTCTACATCATTTCTCCTATTCATGATTTCAAAGCTTTTTCATACAAATTGCTGTTTGAATGCACTAATAATGTAGCAGAGTATGAGGCCCTGTTATTAGGGCTACATGCTTTGAAAGATCTGGGGGCTCAGAGGGTCAAGATCTTGGGAGACTCTGAGTTGGTGATAAACCAGGTAAATGAGAGTTATCAAACCAAGCATCCTCGGATGAGGGCTTACAGAAATGAAGTATGGGATATGCTTGGCAACTTCTTTACAGAGCATACAATTCAGGTGGTTCCCAGGGTTGACAATATGGTGGCTGATTCCTTAGCAGTATCCGCTGGAAAATTTGAAACCCCAATGACCAGTCAAAAGGAATACCAGGTGGAGATTTTGAATAGACCTTCTATCCCCGACAATTACAAATACTGGCAGGTGTTCGAAGATGATATGCAGATCCAAAGATTTCTAGAGCTGTCAGGAGAATTTGTGAACACTCACGTTGAAAATGAAAATGGCAATGATAGGACCCCTGAAGATGACGAAGAAGCTGAATCAGAAGAAGGGGCTAAGAAGTTGAGGAAAACCTTGGGAGGTAAAGATATCATCCAGCTCAAAAACAATTTCATACCAAGAGGCCTGATCCCTTTAGAAAGACTCTTTGATCAGAATGATGTTGCCAAGAACCCCAAAGTGAAACCGGTTGGTGATGCAGTTGAAGATAAAAATATTGGCACTAAGGAAAATCCTAAAATCATAAAACTATCCAAGAAGTTGCCTGAAAAAGAGAAAAGGGAGTATGTGGAGTTGATGAAAAGGTACAAAGATGTGTTTTCCTGGAGTTATGAATACCTCAAAGAATATGACACATCTATCATACAGCACACTATTCCTATAAAGCCTGGAGAGAGGCCTTTTAAACAGAAGCTCGGGAGGATCAACCCTAAATTGCTCCCTATCATTAAGAAGGAAATAAAGAAGTTGTTTGAGGCCAAGATTATTGTAACGCTTCGATTTTCTAAGTGGGTTGCCAATTTGGTCCCTGTCAGAAAGAAGAGTGGAGAGATAAGGCTGTGCATAGATTTTCGCAATTTGAATAAAGTCTCCATGAAAGATAACTATCCCATACCCAAGATGGATCACATGCTGTAGCAAGTGGTCGGAGCTGAAAGGATTTCGATGCTGGATGGCTTCTCCAGGTATAACCAGATCAAAGTCTTACCAGAAGATCAGGAGAAGATTGCCTTTACTACACCATGGGGCACTTTCATGTATGCAAAGATGCCTTTTGGTTTAATGAATGCAGGAGCCACTTTCCAGCGAGCTATGGACATCGCTTTTGTAGGGGAAATTGGAGTTTTTGTGGTGATCTACATGGATGATATCACAGTCTACTCTAAGTTCGACAGAGAACATCTGCATCACCTTGAGAAGGTTTTCATGAAGTGTAGGAAATACGGTATATCTCTGAATCCGAAGAAATCTAATTTTGCATTAGAGGAAGGAAAGCTGCTAGGCAATATAATATCCAAAGATGGCATAAAGATTGATCCTGAGAGAGTGAGTGAAATCCTGAAAGTGGGAGAGCCCAGAAGCAAAAAGGAGGTACAGTCATTTTTGGGACAGGTTAATTTCTTAAGGAGATTTATACCAAGCTTTGCTGAGATTTTGATGAATATTACTAATATGTTGAAAAAGGGTCATGAAATAAAGTGGAGTGCAGAAGCTAAGGAGTCATTTTGGGGAATCAAGAAAGCAATTTCAGAAGCCCCTGTTTTGGTAAGTCCAAATTTTGCCAAAGAATTTTCAATATTCTCCTATGCTTCGGAGCATACTATAGCAGCAGTATTATTGCAGAAGAATGACGAAAACCAGGAACAACCTATAGCTTTCTTCAGTAAGATACTTCGGGATGGAGAACTGAAATATGACATCATGGAAAAGTAGGCCTATGCTTTAATTAAAGCATTAAAATATTTTAGAGTGTATGTTCTGCATTCGCATGTAATTGCACATGTCCTAACCGCTGCTGTGAAAGCAATTTTAACTCAACCAGATCTAGAAGGCAGGAGAGCGAAATGGATAGCTACCTTATTGGAATATGACCTAGAGATAAAGCCCATGAAGTTGATCAAAGGACAAGGATTGGAAAAGATGATGACAAACTCAAACTGTGAATCTCTGCAAATAAATCTCTTGTCTCATCAACCTAATCAGTTGGATATGGATATAGAAGTGATGGTTGATTTTGTAACTTCTCCATGGTATTCTGATATTGTATTTGTCTTCCAGAATCTGCAAGCACCAGATGGATTGAGTAAGTCAAGAGCCAGATCTGTGAAGTTGAAATCTGCCAAATTTTGTATCATAAATAAATACCTCTATTGGAAAGACCCTGGAGGGGTTCTGCTAAACTGTCTCTTGGAGGATGAGGCCCAGCAAATTACAAGAGAATTTCACAGGGGAGACTGTGGAGGACATCATTCCTGGAAGGTGACAGCCAACAAAATCCTGAGAGCTGGTTATTATTGGCCTACATTGTTCTCAGACGTATATAAAGAAACCAGCAGATGTCATCAATGCCAAGTTTTCGATGGTAAGAGAAAAGTATTACCTCTTCCTCTGAATCCGATAACAGTAGAGGCACCTTTCCAGCAATGGGGTTTAGATTTTATTGGAGAAATAAACCCCAATTCATCAGGTCAGCACAGGTGGATTTTGACAGCTACAGATTATTTTACCAAATGGATAGAAGCAATTCCTACCAGGAGGGCCACTAAAAATGTAATCATGGAATTTCTTGAAGAGAATATACTGGCTCGATTTGGATGTCCAAGAAGAATAGTGACAGATAATGCCACTGCTTTCAAGTCCAGGAAAATGATAAATTTTTGTCATAAGTATCACATAAGTCTGAATCATTCAACAACCTATTATCCTCAAGGAAATGGGTTGGCCGAATCTTCAAACAAAAGTCTAGTAATGATCATCAAAAAGCTGTTGGAGGAGAACAAAAGATCCTGGCACACCAAACTCAAATATGCTCTATGGGCTGACAGGATTAGCACTAAAAGGGCAATTGGCATGTCCCCTTTTCAACTGGTATATGGAATTGAAGTAATCTTTCCAGCATCATTAGGGGTCCCAGTGATGAGATATTTCCAAGATCAGCAAGAAGAACCAAACCACATACAGCGGAGGATAAATCAGATCATTGAGCTAGACGAATGAAGGTATAAGGCCTATAATAAAGTACAGTCACATCAAGAAAAAATGAAAAGTACTTTTGACAGAAGAGTCAAAGAAGAACAGTTTCAGATCGATGACCTGGTTCTGAAGTGGGACGCCCCTAATGAAGAAAAGCATGGAAAATTTGACCCTATGTGGGTTGGACCTTATGTTGTTGCTGGGTACAGAGGGCAAAATGCATTTTTGCTGGAATATACAAATGGGGTTCCTCTTGAGAGCAACCCTGTCAACGGGAGGTATCTGAAGCATTACCTATCCTAGGGGAGGAAGGTAAAGCCTGTATTATAGACTGTACATATTTTTCTTTTACAAGCCAATAAAAGTGGTAAACCGAAGATATTTGGAGCTTACAGTGCAAGCCCCAAAAATTTCAGGAGGCGTACCACTCTTTTCCTCAAAAAATACGTAAAAATGATATATGCACAAAAAACGAAAAATGGGTTTTTTGGAAATTATTATGCAAACTCAGAAAGCAGGCACCTGGTCTACAAGTTCTTTGATAACTCGCAGGGAGGATATCATCCCCAGATGGAGCCAGCTGTTAACACCTCTATTTGAGCAAGGAGAATGAAACCATGGTGGAGAAAGAATAAAGGTTTTTCAAGCACTTTGGTCAAAGGATATAGTATACAAGTGGGATGGTGGTCTAAATGTCGATCAGGTTGCCAGAGATCCTAAGCCGCGAGGGTGGAAAGAAGAAAATCAGTGGCTAATACTCCCCTCGCAATTCAAAACTTGCGAGGAGGATAAGAGAAGTTTAAGCCTTTAACCTGCTGCACAGATCAAGGGTTTTGAAATGGTGTCAAGTAGATCCACGGTTCACGACAGATCCGCCCGGTGGAAGTACGCGTCAGTTAAGGCAATAGAGGCGGGAAAAATTGGGTATAATCCTCTCGATCCGACAGTGGGGGACATAATAGTATCACATCAATGGATGTGATCTATTTCGCAGCCGGAAACTGCACGGTGGATAAGCCCCAAGGCGTCCGTCGGAGCAGGTGTGTGGTGGTTAATCCGACAGCCGAGGATTAAGGCAGAATAGATCAACGGCCATTATCGAAGTCCGCGGAGTGAAATCACATGAGGGATAAGCCCCAAGGCGCCCAGCGGAATGGGTATGTGTCGGATAATCGGACGGCCGAGGATCAGCAGTGGAGTGGATCGACGGCTATTATGGATTCCGGAGATCGAACTTGCACGACGGATAACCCCAAGCAGCCCAACGGAATTGGGTACGTGGATGATGATCCGACGGTGCACGATTAAAGGCATATCGCATCGACGGTTAGAAGCAATTCCGCTGATCAAACTTGCTCGATGGTTAAAGCGAAGGAGCCCAGTGGAATTCGGTTGGCGCCACACGATCCAACGGCCCACCTGTCAAGAGGCATCATATCGATGGATGAGGGTGAGTCCGGGACTCAGAGTTGCATGATGGTTAAAGTCGGAAGGCTCAGCGGAATGTGGGACGTGGCATCTGATCTAATGGTGGAGGATGAAGGCACGTTACATCTATGGTCATGAGCGATTTTGGGACGGATACTTGCACGGTGTTTATCTCAAAGGCGCTTAACGGAAAAGGACACGTGGCGCGCAATCCGAGTGCTAGAAGTTTGCAAAAGATTAGATCAACGACGGGTAATGGATCCAGAGAAGAAAGATACACGGTGGATAGTAAGTGGTAGTTGCGGAGAGTAAATGATCTTCCACGTGGCGAAGGGTGATAGGCTCCGGGAATAAAAAATCTTATAAAAGCGAAGGGTTGACCTCTATCATTGTTATTTTATTCGCTCGGGACCAGTGAAAAGGACCGGCCTGTCTGGAAGCTTCCATCTGTCTGTCAGTTATCGGCTTTTGTTCATCAAGTGCAGCCACGTTTTAGACACGCGCCGCCACAGTAAACCAGGTAACACTGCAGCCTAGTGATTCTGTAATTCCTTCCTATAAGTTACCAGTGTGAAATTCAGTAATGGACCAGAGAAAAGAGGTTCAGGTGTCGGGTCAAGTTGTAGACGATAGGGAAGAGTTCCTAGTTGATAGAGATAGGAATGTCTGTGACCCCTTCCTCTCTGTGGGGAGCGTGTCTGACAGTAAAGAAAAGTTGTGGTATCACCACTCACGAGGGAATGATGTGCTAAATGTGTGCAGGTATTTCCTGTACTATTTCGCCATTGAGCAAACCCTCCACTTCCCAGAGTTTGCGGAGTGGTATGCTGCAAATTATTCTCCGTCTCAAAGAGTTATCGTCAGTCAGTCTACGTCTAAAGTATTATGTAGGGTCGATGCTGCAGTCATTCGGGAAATACTTAGTTTGCCAGAAGATTACCCAGATAGCCGTGAAGTTGTAAATGAGTCAGTCCTGGTCGAGTTGTATAAAAAGTGCGAAACCGAAACCCGCTTGTTGTAGCTACAACAATTTCCCAAATTTCTAAAAAATTTTGGACCCTCCTTTACTTTGGATTAGTTCAGTCCTTTTCTTGGTTTCATCCTGTTGATTTTAACTTATGGATTTTGAAGCGCCTTCATGAAATTTGAGTGCTATCGATCGACTGGTTTCTCATCGTTTTCATGCCTTAAATTTCATCTTAATTGAGTCCCTTGCCATTTTGTAAAACTCTTTTAAAGCTTTCGTTTTAAAGCCTTCTTGTAGCGGGAGTTAGTTGTTGACAAGCCGATCGTTGCGGGTGTGTTTCGAATCCTCCTAACCTGTGGTCGGGCTGCCATTACGGGTGTTCTTCAGCTTGTCTTTTTCTTTTCCACCCCGCCGTTGCGGGTGGCTTTCGAAACTTGATTTTTTGTTCCACCCCACCGTTGCGGCCCTTCTTCGAATCTTGGTTGTCGTGTTTGTGCGCCGATCGTTGCGGGAGTTAATCTTTTTGTCTTGCCGTTGCGGGTGGTAAAAATTTGTGGCTGTTGCGGGCGTTGTCTTCATTTCGTGTCGAAAGGAGATGAACTCCACCCTCGCCGCCGTTGTGGATCAATGGGAAGTCCGGAGATGTTGTTTACTGCAGACTATGTGTATCGGAGCCTTGGAGAGTGTTGACTTCCCCGTTGCATCCGCCGTTGCGGGAGTCACCAAACTCCTGGTCGTCTGACAAATGAATCTGCTACCGCCCGACCACGTTTCTCGATCGCATGACTTATGTTTTGGGTTGCGGGTGATGGAGTAGTGAGCATGGTCCGCCGTTGCGGAGAGGGGGAGTTTTAGTCGCCCGACTGACTTATGTGATCGCCCCGACGGAGTTGACTGGTCGCACGTGTGAGGTTTTATATATACGAGGAGGCACGTTTTGGGTTTTTATCGTTATTTTTTGCGCCCGAGCTGTTAACGCTGTCGAGCTCGTGAATTTGGTGGAACCCCGTGCTCGTACCTTCATCCAGCTGTCGATTGAGTGCTTCTTCGTTGTCGCCACAGCATCCGCGCATCCCTGCCAGGTAGGATCGTATTCCCTTTCCTAGTGTTTTTCAGGTTTCGAGCTGGACAGTTTTGGTTTTGGTGGGGGTGACTGTGTTTACGGCCCGTAGTTCCATTTTGCTCACAAACAAGGTTTTTTACCCACGGCTAGGGTTGTCAGTCTCATTTTCCCAGTAGTTGCGCCCGTGTTTTATCTTTTTGGGTGGATAACTTGTGCGGTTAGAGGGATTGGTTTTTTCCCTTTTATAAGGCCCGCGTTTTCATCTACCTCCTCTGTTTAGTTCATCCCTAGCGATAGAGGAAGACACGGTGCAGGTGGCCGTTATGCCGCCTGCACCTGGTTATTTCTTGTTATGATGAGGTCCTTGAAAAAATTTGGATAGGATTTTCGCCGTTTTTCCATGATAGACACCCGGCTGTTCGATTCCCTGTTCCTCGAGCCCTAATCTTAGCCTCCACGCTGCGCATTTACCATCATCGGCCACCGTGAAGCCCTAGGGCCGTGCCGCAGTTATTATTTGAAGCTTTAGGGGTATAATGAGTATTGGTGCTGATTGGTTTCCCCTGCACGAAGGGTTGTCATGGGTGCCCGTATTTCATGACCGCACCAGTGTAATTGTCATGTCCACGAGCGGCATAGGCTTTGCTATTCTTATCCTTGCTAAAGCTTTTTTAAGTTTACAGGATAGTCGTGTTGATTTTGCACTCGCATTACTTACCATCATTGTTATAAATTGGCATATTGATTAGTCTTGATGGCAGACCGTTTGATGAAGTAAATCCTTTAGCATTTATGGCTCGTTATATTGCAGAAATGATTTGAGTTTGTGCTGATAGTTCAGATGGTCAAGTTGTGCATACATATGTGTTGCTTTCTTACTTACACACTGATATCAGACAATACCACAGCTCAAAAGATTGCATGACTAGTTCAAATCCTTCTATGTAAATAACCTATGTCTGATATCATTATAGCCACATAGACAAATGGAGAAAGAATAAACTGCTTCTTAATATGTTCAAATTTGAATTGCTTAATATCATGATGTTTTACATTGCAGGAAGATTTCAAGATGTCCAGGAGACAGAAAAAGAAGGCCCCTGTGGTAGAAGAGCAAACAGCAATAGAGGCCGACCTACCAACTGAGTACATATATGAGGATACACAGTGCGTCACAGGGGTGGACCCTGAGTATAAGTGGGGAGACATACACAGGATGATTTCCTGTAGGGAAGTCCCAGATATGGGCCTGGAGGAGGAACACATCTACG
>LPNX010390364.1:121547-135123 GCA_001517045.1 Pseudotsuga menziesii
CTGGCCTGGTATCTAGTAGTCTGTCTTCCTGTATAGCTGCAGCAAAAGGAGGAGTACAACAGAAAAAATCCGAGTTTTATATGAGCTCGATCCTAATTGACTGCATAATATGCCACCAGCCCTTCCCTAGGCTCAAATGTGTTTGGGACAGGAACAGAATGCCCGTATATGTAGCCTTTAAGCCACTGGGGGCTCATCAATACCATAGTTACTACCGAGAAATCTGTGAGCATTTTATCATGCCTATGCACACTCTTGTCTTCCAAAAGGAATGTGACTACATGTCTGAAGAAGCCATGCAAGTAATAGATGAATACGGTGATTTTTTCTTGACAGAAAACAGAATGTATCTGAGAATGTTTGGTGGGTCAAAGACACCTTATCTGTTGCCCAAATACGCAACAGATTATATCATCCATAAGGAGGCTGTTAGACAGGTATTTATTGACGGAGTTGGTCATTTCTTATTTTCAAAGAAGAAGGCTGTCTATCCTCCCTTACCATTTAAGTTAGGCAGCCATAGTTTCGCCAATGTAAAACAAGCTCCTGAATTTATAGAGGAACTAGAAAAGTTCCATTTTGGGGAGATGACCTTCAGGAGAAATGACACTCATAAAAGAATGGCTGAGCATTGCAGAAAGCACAAGGTGTTTTATGAGTACACCCATCATTTCGACAAGGATGAATCCATGTTCACAAGAGCCCTGAACATGATAGCACTCAGTAAGAGGTTCAAACTGAAGCACTCCACCAAGGGTGGGGAAGGATCTGAACAAGAGAACGCTGAGCAGGCTAAGGCTGAGGAAACAGCCCGAAGAATAAGAGAAGAGGCCCAAAGGCTATAAGAGGAGGCTGCGGAATGGCTCTAGAAAGGAGAAGAGGAAAAGAGGAAAGCTGCCCAAGATGCAGCTGAAAGAGAAAAAGAAACAGCTAGAGAAGCCGAGGAGGCTGCTAAGCAAGCAGATGAGGAAGCCCAGAGAAGGATGAATGAAGAGCTTCGCAAACAGGAAGCTGAGAAGACAGGATTGATACAAGAATCAGCTTCTAAAATACCACCAGAACGAAGTCAGGGTGAAGAAAACCCTGAGGTGCAGACCATGCAAGTGCTCACTACTATCACTCTTACAACTCCCACGCTTCAGTTAGTGCCCTTTGCACACAAAAAGGGGGAAGAAGTCCCTGATTTTAGCACAGTATACTATGATAGGGCTACCAAAAGGATTATGAGGAGAACTGAGTAAAAGATAGAGGCTGAAGGAATGACCAGCACAATGATAACTGATAAAGCTGTGATGGTCGGGACAGATAAAGATCCAAAGTTTGTCATAAGGGCTGGCAGGGAAGCAATAGACGCTACAGAGGACAATGTAGATCGAATGATGAAGGAGATAGACTCAACCAAGAAAACCTCCGCTCAGCTGAAGGACACCCTCAGGAAGGAAAGAGAAGATGGAAATAGGATGAAAAGAAAGTATGAGCATGTGCTTAAAAAAATGGAAGCCACGAAGAGCGAAATCCATGCCATTCAACAAGAAGTACAGGTGAAAGAAACAACACAAGAATCCCTGGGAAAATCCCAGCAGGAGATTCAAGTTTTAAAGGATGAAAAGGAGCAGCTGAGGGTAAAGATGGAAGACCTGCTGGAGCAACAAAAGATCATATATGAATCCAATGCCTTGAGCATTAAGGAGCTGGAAAAGCAGCTGGAAGAAGCAAAGGCACAGCAGGTCAATCTGCAGCCAGTTAAAGATCACATCTTGGCTCAGAAAGCTAAGGTGCTGCACCTGCAGAATGCTCTAGAGGAGGAAAGATGTCAGGTCCTCCAGATTGACGGCAGACTGGACGAAATTTTAGACACAGCTTCTTATTTTGTGGACAGGTCGCAAGACATACTTGAAGTACTGACTTCAAGGATAACCCGGATGGAGGATGACAAAGAAGTCCCAGCTGAGCTAGTAGTCAAAGATAAACAAGCTTTGAAACGGGACTATGACCCGATAGAATTTGCCGTCAACACTGCAGAATATTTTCAGAAGAATGTCAAGAAAACAAAGGGAGCATGCGCAGAATTCTTTAGAAGAGCCCTGGTCGCATACAATCGTTGTCAGGCAGAAGCTGGGCAGAGATTACAAGAGTTCCCAACTCATGATGCATTTGCTGAAATGTTGCAGAAAAGGCAACAAGATGAGGAAGCCAAAGTGCAATGCATCAGTTCTATTGATGAACCAATCCTCAGAAATGAAATAGGCCACTCAGCCATTAGTGTACAGCTCTTGGAGGAACAGGTACATTTGAACACAGCCAGAATTGAGGCCATTCGGAAGCAAGCTGACAAATTCAAGCTGAACATTCAGTTCCTGGAACCCAACTCGTTTGAGAGTCTCGCTGCTGAAGCAGCAGCTTGGAGAAAATTCTTGGAAGACCAAGCGGGCCCCTCCTCATGAGAAGGACTGGTCAAACTTTTGTATATTTAAATAATTTGTAAAAGGTTGTAGGAAATTGAAACGTTGGGGAGCCCAAAGGTCACTTTGGGCAACCCAACCAATTTTGCTTTTTGTATAAAACTAGGGAAGGTAGACAAAGAAAGGGCTTTTTCCCAGTTAGACTGGAGGACTTATTGTAAGAAGAACTACTTCATTTTGCAATAAAGAGTTGGTTTGCCTATTGGAGAAAGAACTGTGAAGTGTTCCAAATGCTGTACCATGGACGGCGGAAAGATGAATTACTTTGTTTTTCAGCTTATGTCTGTGAGACGTGAGATTGTTCTAACTTTATGACCTATGTCTGGTTGAATAATTTCTGATTTTATTTATGGAAATTTCACTTAGAGTAATGCATGTGTTTGTATATAACAATTGGCTATCTGGTTGTTAGAATATTTTCTCACTCATGTGTTGTAAACGTAAATAACAGCTATCTGTAATTTTGTTTATCATACATGAAAGTAGTACATTACTCACAAATAATCATATTCTGGCTCCTCGGGGATAGATAGTTAGTCATCTCATTTCATAGTTGCATATGTGGTTTAGATGTTGGTGAGCATAAGACGAGAGGTAAGAACCTGCGCAGCGCATTGTGTCGTTCCTTGCATCTTTATCACCCTGCATGGTTAAGATAGGCATATGCATTGCATATTTTAAGTCAAAATACAAATTCCGGTGGACCGAGCCGCAACCGGTAAACCTTTGTTGTTACTTTGACCTATGGTAGCCGGACCGTAAACCAGACAGATTCCCTATACCAAACAGTCAGCGGGCTAGTTGGGAACGCTGATTGGGGAGAATCCCTTACTGTTGCCGCCTGCGAATTTCCAGGCCTCAACACCACTGTAAGTTCTTGTCGAGCATGTTAAAAGATGGTCAGTCTGTAAATGGTATATCCATGCCCTACCATGTGCATATGTTCAAGAGCGAAGTCCAATTGGTCATTTCATTGGTATGTCAAGTACTAGGTCTAGATGAGGATTGTCGTGTGGGCGAAGTCGTTCTCGGGTTTTTGTTGAGAATGAATTCCTCCATTTCTGAGTCCCAGTCAACCTCGGTTTTTAGTTTAGATGAATACCTAGCTGAATCAATTCACCTCCAGCTGAGCGAGTTCCCCAAGGTCAGGTTTTTCAAGTTCCAAACTTATTTGCTCAATATGCTACTGTGTTCTAATATCTCAGAGTTGGAGTTCCTGAGTACCCTATGTTCCCCTGATTTACCTAATCAAATCAGCATGATCGAATTTTCCAATTCGATCATGTCTGAGATATACAAATTGCTGTTCAATAAAGAATTGCCTTGTGTCCTGAATGAAATGAGAAGCCTGATGCAGTCTTCGCCAGAAGAGTAGGTGGGAGACTGGTTTTTGTACAGAGATCATACCGTGTTGAGAATATATGGCTTCACAGGTCAGCCTTATAGGCTACCTTCCTTTTTGACCCCTAGAATATTCGCATTGGAATTCATGCGACAGAGAGTGTTGTCCGAAGAGGAACATTTTTGTGCCTTCAAGAAATCTTCGAACATCAAATTCCCGGTTAAGGTTGGCCCCTTCATTTTTAAGAGAAAGGGTGCCTTGGTTTTTATTGAAAAGTTGCTGGAAAATATGGAGTTCATTAAAGAGTCAGGTGTAAATTATGATCCCCACCAAGTAGTTTCATTGAGAAAACAAGCTAACAGGAATAAACCCTTTGAGCATCAAGCTGTTGAGGGGTTAGCTGAGATGGCTAATTTACTGCAGTTTACTGATGAGACCAAGTCCAATGAGGAGACACATCCTTCACCTGGTTCAGCAATCCAAATCTCTGAAGGTGTCAGTGGTGCAGTCAAGAGGATTTTGGCCGAGGCTGACAGTATGGAAATAGATGACGACGTTTCCCATAAAAAGGCAAAGCTACTCGAGGGTAGCGAGACCGTAGATGATGAGGTTTTGGGTGTGTTCAAAAAAGTTGCCTTAGTCCCCAGGAAGGTAGTACAGATAAACCAAGTTTCTTTTAAAAGTTCAGAAGGTGATGTAGACAGCCCAGACTCCAGTCCCTTGTTTAAGTCTAAAGAGCAGCTCAAGAGCATCTACATGGAGAAGAGAAAGCAGTCCCTGGAGGAAACAAGAAGTCTGCTACCAAGGGTAAGAAGCTTGTGCAATTCCAAAACGTCTCTAGTTTCAGCTAGAGATGCTGAGAAAAACACTTTTAAGATGGCCATAGTGAATGATAAAAAGATGTCTGAAATAGAAGTCAGGCTAGACAAAATCAGCACCCCTAACAAAATTCAGCTACATAAACAAACAAGCGACATCCTCTACTCAGATTTATTACAGGCCATGGTAAGGATAAACAAATTGCAGGTGTTGGTAGACAAATTGGAAGTCCAGTTAAAGCATGAGAAAGTGAAAAACAAGGCAAATGTTATTCAGGTCAGGAAACTACAGGTAGACCTTGCTAGCTCAGATAATACCCAGGCTGTCAAAAAGTTGCTAGAGGAGAAAGATAACGCGCTCCAAGTTTTGAAGAAGAGGTTGAAGATGCCAGGCTCAGAACATGTCCAATCTGCTGAATTGCTAGCCCTCCAGGAGGAAAAAGATAAAGTCCATCAGGAGATGATGGAATACAAGGGAAAAGCTGGAGAGCTCCAAGAGGAAAAGAACAGGTGGGAAGCCGAGAGGGAGGAGCTGCTATCCCAAATCTCCATATTGAAGAAAGATCAGATTGAAGAAAAGGAGATAATGGAGGAGCTAATGAGCCAAACCCCTACCGGTGATGACCTATCTATTGTAAACATCCAGAAGCCATTAGCTGATTTTTCTGCAGATGACCTGTTGGTGTCCATGTCTCAAGTGAGTTTGAAGGAGGAAGCAATTAAGGAGTTGAAAACTGAAAATGAAAAGATGAAGGCCGAATTAACTAAAGCAAATGAAGACAAAAAGAAGATCTTGCAGGAGAAGCACCAATTACAGAAAAGATTGATGAGTTGAAAGAAAAATGCATCGGGAAAGTCCCTCTTCAGGGGGCGAAACATATTATCTGGGATAGCCTGACCGTAGAAATCACCAAATTCCGACATTACTTGAGTTTTATTGATGATTTGTGTACAATGACAGAGTTGGCCCAACAAAGACTGCAGCTGGTAAATGAACACATGGCAAGAAGGCCCCTCACTACAGCTCAAAATTCATTAAATTTTCTGAATTCCCTAACACACCAAAAGCTGCACGACATGGGGATCAAGGACATAATTTCAATAGTGCTATCGACGAAGAAGATTATAAACAAACACCATTTAATGAATATTGTCCTGGATAAGTCAGAAGAAATGCATGCGCAGGTAAATAAGTTTAGACAAGAGTTCAAAGGGCTATTCGAAGAGGGATTACCGTGCTTCTGGGACGAAGCAGGCAAGATACTCCCGAATGAAGATTATCACCACCTGCTTGTCCGGGCTCGTATGGACCACATGAAATTTAACAGCTTGGAGAAGAACCTGACAGGACAAACCATCATAGACATGTTAGCAGAATATTTTGAAATCCTGCAGAAGTTCATCGTTATCAGAGCCAGATTGGCCAAGAAATATTACGAAGCATATATGGAGCTCGAGGTAGCTATTCGGGAGATGATGGAGAGTGACACCCCAAGTTCGGAGAAATGGAAAGCTGTAGAGCGGTTTGGGAGAAAAAGGTATATTCCTTTCCCCTAATAACAGGTGTCAGATGCTGAAGAGCTGATGGGAAAAAGACGTGGAGCTGTTGGGGCAAAGATTCGGAGCTGATTGGGCAAAAGACGTGGAGCTGTTGGGGAAAAGATTCAGAGCTGATGGTGCAAAGTTTGTTATCTAGGTGATTTGTACTTAGTGGTCTGTTAGGAATGGAGTTGTAACAACTTCCTAGTGGTGTAGGAAATTCAGTTACAAACTCTAATTCACGCCGACCATTCTGTTATTGATCTGCTGGAGGCAGACTTATTGTTTAATCTATATATTTGTATCTTTTTATGAGATGGGGGTTGGAACCCATCGAATGAATTAATTTGTGGAGAACATATCTATCTTATTTTTAATACCAAATTGGATGCATGAGAGTTCTTTTTTCAGAGATTCATGTATCATTGACATTGCAGTCTGTGCTTTCTTTCTCTGTGTTATTGTAAATTTTCCTGTGTAACGCTCCATTCTGTTTTTTCTTTCGTATCTAGAACTTAGTGTTTGATGATTAGAATTCATATATTTATGCTCTATTCATCATTTCAGGTATTATATGATTTTTATTCTACTAAAGTTGATATGGAATTCGTCTTAGACGCTCTGTATTGATGGGCTGTTCCCTCGCCTCTTCTATTTCACCTTGACAAATGAAATGACTACAATTATGTGATTATCTTGCCTTTGAAAAATCCTGTGTATGCATTTTGGGAATCTTTTTATATGTATATGACTCCGTTGCCCAATGGATATGTGATTGTTTCAACCAAATAAGTAAACCTTTAAATATTGTTACCGTTTGGTTTTGCAAATTGTGACGTTTCATATTGAGAGATCCCTCTCTGGGAGAGAATACCAATATCTTCCTAAATTGGTTTTGCTGTTACCTCGGGGTGTACCTTTTACAACCTGGGTACATTCTGAGTGCTAACAACACCTAGGATTGTTCGCCTGAGCATTGGTTATGTTGGGGTGACCTTAGTTTCCTTTCCTAGGTATCACAGGGGGTACTTGTAGATGTTATTCTGTGAGTGTCCTGGCCAGGTAGGGGTCAGACAACACAGTCACTATATCTATTGAAGCTGAGGGCCACTATAAGTGGTTACACACCTTTGCTTGTAGTGTATGGGAGTCTCAGGCACCTGTTAGGCGAGACACACCTACTACATTCGGGAGCTCACTTATCCTCCCTATTTGCTTGTTTGCATATGACCTAGTTTTACTTAGGGGTGTTCTCTTTGTGCGCTAGTTGACTTTAGGGATCGTGGTTACTTGAGTGTATTTATGTCTCTTAAGTTTAGGTCCATTTACATTCAACATGCCAAACATCACTACTAGTATTCCGTCACCTGCTCTAGGTTCTAGTGCGGACCCTAGTGTTGGACTTAGGGGAACAACAACTCCTTTTCTTGCGCATAGATTTGGAAGTGGTCATAATCCTCCTTCTGCTCCATTTGTTGAGGGATTTCTACCTCCTTCGTCCAATTTTCACACTAGTGTTCACTCCCCTAGGGGTGGTAGTAAATAAATGCGTGTTGGGTATACCATTTACATTCTTTTTTATGTCCCATCGTCCACTGCACTGTCTCCTTCATGATCAATCCTCCCTATATCCTATAGTTTGGACTCTCTATTGACTTTGTGAAAATGTTTTGGACTAATGTCATTGTGTAGGTTCCTTTTTTTGGGTGCATTCTCGTCGACTTTGGCTTATTCATGCCCAGGGAAGGTATAACACTAAAATGGCATATAGGACAGGATCATTTTTCTGCATGCATTCTGCATTATCCTATGAACATGTCACCTTAACCATAGGTATGAACCCACTTTGTGATGTCATAGAACCTTCACACTGCTACTAGAAGTGGCATTACCTAAGTGGTAGAGCTTTCCTAATCATGGGTACCCTAGTTAGATCCCGCTTGGTCTTTAGGTGCCTATGCTGAGCATCCCCCATTAGGTTTGGGACTCCCTTGTAGTCCTACCATACCTTTGAGTAATAACTTCATACTCCTTAAAAATTTATGCTGGACATATCCTATCGGGACTCTCGTCGGTATCAAGTTGTAACTACATTTGCATATGTTTGCTTGCAGTATTGAGCTTTATGTCGGCTCCTTGCTTCATTTTATAAGCCATATATCTCGATCTTTCCTCAATCCTAGCAAAGCAGAGCCTTCCATATATGTTTTGCAGCTTGATTATCCCTTACCCGGAGGATACATCCCCCCGAGTGTCCTTATCCTGCATATGCTTCCTTGCTTTGAGCATAGGTATGTTCCACTTCTTGGAACTAGTTTGCTTTCCCACGACACTCATTTTCTCCTTAATGTACTATAATAAATTTCATTATTTTTCAAGCTTTTCAAATATGAAAAATACCAAAAAAATAATAAAGCATAACAATCTAGATGAAAAATGATATCACTTTCTATTGGAAATGGTCGTGTCATGTTTCCTTCAAACAGAGCGCAATACATTCATCCATTGGTTGGGTTACTAGTATGACCTTAGGATCCGTACTCGTTATTATGATTTTTCTCCATCGACTGGTTATGCTTCAAGTCCCTATGGAGCCTCTATTGATGCCTCCACTGTCATAGAGTTGTACAAATATGCATTTTGAGTCTATGCTATTATGAGTCTTCATCTACCCTATTTTCTTGTTCGAAGGATTTTTTATCTCGAGTTGACCATTCCTCAGTTATCTTGTTTCTGCATTTCCGCCATTCTTGATACATTTGTTACTGGTTCTTGCACATCTTGTTCATCCGATTTATTCCAAATTATCCAGCGTTGTTGTGTACCTCGTGTTGGTTGATGGGGGATGCCTTAATTCCCTCCTTCCAGTGGATTCCATTCCATCAACTTCATAACATTTAATCTAGAATAGGGATATAAAGTCCATAGAGTTCCTTGAGACTTGTAGTAATCAGTGGCAGGTTCTCTCACCATCGACAAATATGGGAATACATCAATTTCCCCTGATTGATGGATCCTCTCAAGTGTTCAACCTCAACACATATATTCACACTTGTTTGTTTACACTATGTATAGATTAAAATAGAGCATGTCAATCAGCAAGAGCTGGCTTTGTAAAATGTATATAGAGACTCTCAAAATGAATTCCTGATGATGTATGAAAGTTGAAAGGGAAACTAAATCATATGGTGAACAACCCTACATTTCCATATTTCTCACCACCATCTCCAATGGGTCTTCCAAAATGCATCCTCCCTATCCTTTGTTGACCCTTACCGTACCAATTTAATATGTGTACATAATAAAAAAAACATAATACATAATATTATTTTTTATTCATGTCAAATATTTTTAGCAAAATTATTACACTAGTACATATGGCTCAAAAGTTCCATGAAATATTGCCACGAATAAGTTAAAATCAAAATTTTCATGGATAAAAGATAAAAAATTATGAAAAAATGTTCTGGCCCTCGATAATCATCGCTATAGCGATGTAAATAACATTTCGTCATTATAGCGACAAATGTTCATGGAAATAGCGATGAAATCACAAAGTTCTTCGTTATAGTGATGATAAACTTAACATTAACATAAACAGTCATCACAGTAACGATCATTGAATTTTTTTATTGTTGAAATTTGGTCATTGTGCATTTTCGCTGGAACCACCGCGATCATTGATCTATCAATACATGTTCTTAAGACATATTTCAACAAATTATCTGTTATAGTTGCAAGCAATTTTCTGTTGATTGTTTGATCTGTGATTTGAAGAGTCTGGTACTGGTTTAACACATCGAATTTTTGACCTCCTTCATCTAGGTTAGTGATTTTAAATTGTTTGTCTCCTTTAATGTGTAGGGTCATACATAAAGTGATTTGGCTATTCATTTTCTCCTCAATACTAATGCCTATATAGATCTGTCGCTTAGAATTTGATAGATACACTTGAATATCTATTTTTAAAGACCATGGAGGGACATTTACTAATTAGATTTTTCACTTTCCATGTCACGTCCTTTAATATATATATATATATATATATATATATATATATATATACTGTATTCAATTTACTTACATATTGATTGAGTGTTCTGGTTCTTATAGGCTACTAGAATGTCAAATAAATATACTTGGGAAGGAAATAATAAGAGGTATGCTGAGTTTAACGCAACATTGGAGGAGAAAGGTGATGGAAAGTGTTATTTCCCTTGCAATGATTGAGGGGGTTTGCGAACGAGAAGAATTTTAAGAACAACAACTAAAAAACATTGTAAGGATAAGGGGCATGATGAAGGGGGGTATGAATATCGTACCTTGGTAAGAAATTATTCATTACATAATGTACTTATTGTAATATTATTGACCATGTATTCACAAAATGTTTTATCATTTTGATTATGTGTTGTATATTATACACTAATGTTATTACATTGTTTGTAAATATAAAGACAATCCCCTCTAAATGTTGACTTCCACAGGGCTATTTGCCACATAATAGTAGAATTTCTACATTTTTAGATGTACTACTATGCATGTCTTCTGAGGGCTGTTTAGGAGGATTTTGTGGCCCTAGGGATTTTAGACTCTTTTGATTTTTAGAGGACTGTAATACTGATATGTTTATGTGTCCACTATTTTTTTTTGTAGACATAGGAAGTAATTTAGATTGGGTAAAATAATATGATGTTAAATGAGGTACTAAATTATAATAGGAAAGCATTGATATTTATTGAGATGCAAAAATAATGATGTATTAACACTTTGATTCCTATGAATATCAAGTATCATTTTTTCCAAGTGAAAAAAAATTAAATATCCATTAGCAGGCGAATAAAAATATTTAAAAAAAAATAGGATATCATAGAACCCAATATTTTAATGTTGATTTTCAAAGGCCATGCTTTCCAAGTGAACATCATGGCCAATCAATTAAGAGCACGCAATAACAATTACTATGTAGAATTGTTGTGGTAAAACAGGTTAATATGTAATAAAGTAGCTAGTCCTCTAAAATATGTAATTTTTGTTGTTGTTAAGTATACAAATTGGGAGTAGTCTAAATATTATAGGGATTGGACCTTTTTCCATACAGTCTTAGGTCAAATTTATTTTTTTCATTTTTGAAGTAAACATTTTTAAATATAAAAATAAATTCCCCACTCTTAAATATCCCTATTGCACTTGGATTGTGCAATCTTAATGATTGATATATGCAATTCCAATAATTCTTGTATTTTTTAAATCATATTTCTAACAAAGCTGATTGAATAATTGTGACTGAAAATTTTCCAAATTATAACATGTTTATACTACTAAGAAAGTAAAGAAAAAATCACAATAATATAAAAATTATAGAATTCATCACATTAATAAGTGATTATTCACATTAAAACAATAAAATAAAAATATATTACAGTTGGTCACATCAAAATCAAAACATCTCATGGAAAATGACAACAATTAAAAATAAAAACTAAAGCAAGTTGCCACATGAAATTTTTACAAAATTCCATATTTAATGTCTAAGACAAAGGTGTTTTATTTGTGAAGTAGGTTTCCTAGCAGTATTATTGGATTACTTGTCTCTATAAACTCTTAAATCTTGCCATGCATTCATTAGTTCCATTCATTAGTTCCATCACGCAGTTTCTATTGGCCCACGGTTTCTAGCAGGTTTAAACGTCCCCTCTTCTCCTGGTTTCTATCTAGTCCACGAATCCTGATTTGCAGGTTTAAACGTCCCCTCTTCTCCTGGTTTCTATTTGGTCTGTCAAATCCTAATTTACATATTGAACGTTCATATAGATTCATCCCCAAGGAAGCAGAAATGATACACAACATGACGAGCTCGTTTATGCAATGACAGTGCCTCTTCCACATCATTGGGCTCACACCTTTCTTTCTAGGAACAAAGGAAGTGGAAAAATAAAAATACGAGAGATAAATGAAGGTAAAGGTTCCAACGGGCATGCCAAAAATGAAAAAGTGTATCCTGAATGTCAAGGGTGAATAGTTGGAAGAATCCCCTCTTCCATTATCTCAATGTAAAAGGGAGAGAAAAGAACAATTCTCAATTTCAATTCCAAGAGAGCATGGATAACATGAATCTTTCTTTGGGCATTTGTGGATTCTTCCACATCCAAAACACCGAGATCTTGATATCCAAGTAGCAACGAAATATGACATTTTAGATGATCTTGAAGCTTCTATTTCAGGGATAAGATTGCCTTTGCCCGTAAGGAGTAGATTGTGTGTTCTTTCATGCCCTATTCCACTGCCCTATTCCACTGCCGTACTCATCTAACTTAAAAGGCATCTTGTGTACAACATCCTAAAAAGCATGCCATTTTTTAATAATAATGATAATTAATTACTGATCTTGTGGCTTTAAATATGTTGACACTGGAAGAGTGACTTATAACATGAGTTGATTGACCCATTAAATAACCAATGGAAGTCGAAGACTAAAAGGTATTTGAACATGAAATGACTCCATTGTTTGTGCCACCTTAAGTTGCACATAGTTATCGTGCCCACCAAATAACAATATCATTCTTTGTATTGCATTTCAATTGTTTATTTGGTTGTTTATACATATATTTCCATTATAGAAGTTGAAAAGTGGTTGAAAAGATGCAATATATCAACATTACAAATCTTTCCCTTATTGAAGTTGGAAAGCAGTTGGAAAAATGCAAGATATCAAAATTGCAAATTTTTCCCATACAGAAGCTGGAAAGCAGTCGGGAAAATGCAAGATATTAGAATTACAAATCTTTCCCTTATAGAAGTTGGAAAGTAGTTGGAAAAATGAAAGATATCAAAATTGCATATAATTTATTACTATTTGTGGATATTCTTCCCCAATAAAGTTGGAAAAATGCAAAATATTAGAATTGCATTTTGTGTTTTACTTGACATTAATTATGCATATTAACTCTTTTATATGTTCTTTAATAATTAATTTAATTGCGCTTATTGCTGCTATAATTCATTATAAATATTTTGTTTGTTGTGTTCAAGTCCTTATTTGAGTTATATATGTGTTCAAGGCCTTCCATGTCGGAGGTTACAAGGATTTTAGCATATTTTGGAAGAAAGTGAAATTTTTAGGATGATATAGCACAATCCAAGTCTTTATGGGACATTTGAGAATGTTATTGATATATTTTCTTTAATATTTGGAATTTTTGTGTTGTACTTCATTTTCAAATGTTTGCAAACAAATTAGTATCATTGTTTAATGATGATTCAATGAGCTGATAAAACCTGTATCCTTCCAAATGTTAATTTTTGGTGTAGCATGAGGGAACAAACTCCAAGTAGGTAGAGGTCTATTAAATGGAACAAAATTCTTGTAGCAGTTTTGGATTCCCTGAGATCTAATCTCAAATTATTTTTATATT